>PVKV010016373.1:0-50953 GCA_004027835.1 Alouatta palliata
TTTTTTGTATTTTTGTAGTAGAGACAGATTTTTACTGTGTTAGCCAGGGTGGTCTTGATCTCCTGACCTCATGATCTGCCCACTTCGGTCTCCCAAAATGCTGGGATTACAGGCGTGAGCCACTGCTCCCAGCCTGCTTCCTCTTCTTATAAGAAAACGAATCCCACCATGAGGCCCTATCCTCATGACCTCATCTGACCCTAATCACCTCCCAGAGGCCCTACCTCCAAATACCACTACACTGGGGGTTAGAGATTCAATGTGTAATTTTGAGGGGACATAAACATTTAGTCCATAACACCATCTTTTCATATACATTGCCATCTGTGGTATCTTTGGTAAAATGTCTGTTCAAATCATTTGCCTTTTTTAAAAAATCTGGAACCAGTTTTATAATTTGAGCTCTTATATTTAGGTCTATGATTCATCTTGAGTTAATCTTTGTATATGGGTTGAAGTAACAGGTCATTTTATTTCCTTGTCTTTTCTTTTCTTTTCTTTTTTTTTTTAAACATATAGATGCCTAATTGTTCTAGCACTATTCATGTAAACATTTTCCTTTCCCCATCAAATCACGTTGGCACCTTTATCAAAAATCAACTTGCCATATATATATTTGAGTAGATTTCTGGACTCTCTATTCTGTTGTATTGATCTATACAATGTACATCTTTATGTGAATATGTGTCTTTTTATGCCAGAACTATAGCATTGTGATTACTCGAGGTTTATTATAAGTCTTGAAACCAGGTAGTATAAAGATGGAGTCTTGCTCTATCCAGGTGGATCACCTGAGGTCAGGAGTTTGAAACCAGCCTGGCTAACATGGTGAAACCCCATCTCTGCTAAAAATAGAAATCAGATTTTGTTCTTCATTTAAAAATTATTTTGGTTTTTCTAGGCATTTTTAATTCTTTTAATTTCTACACAAAATTTAGAATCAGTTTGTCGTTTTCTGAAAAAAACCCTGCTGAAATTTTGACTGGAATTGTGGTCTTTGCATCAAATTGGGGAAAACTGACATCTTGAAAATATTGGGGAGCTAAGATCACTGGTTTGAGAACGTTCTTCTTTCATGATATAAACATTTGATGCTATGTATTTTTTTCTAATCACAGCTTTACCTGCATCCCCAAATACTAATATGTTGTGTTTTCACCTTCATGAAGTTCAAAATATCTTCTGACTTCAAATGTAACTTCCTTTTTCACTCATGGATTATTTAGAAGTGTATAATTTCCAAATATTTTGGGATTTTTTTCCAGCTACCTTTTGGCATTGGGTTTTGTTGTGGTCAGAGAACATACTTTGTGTGGTTTAAATCATTTAAAATACATGATGATTTGTTTTATGTACAGGATTACGGTCTGTCTTGGTAGATGTTCTGATACACTTGAAAAAGAATGTGTTCTCTGCTGTTATTGGACAAAATGTTTCATAAATGTCAATTAGGTCAACTTGTGTTGTTCTGATCTTCCTTACTAATTGTCTCTCCACTACTTCTGTCAATTACTAAGAGAAAAGTGTCAAAATCTTCAACTGTAACTGTACATTTTTAAATTTCCCCTTTCAATTCTATCAATTTTTGATTCACACCTCATGTTAGATTATAATGCCCTTTTATGTCTCCTTTATCCCTTGTGATATCTCTTACTCTGAAATCTGCTTTGTCTGATATTAGTATAGCCACTCAAACTTTCTGTTAGTAGTAGCATGGTGCATCTTTTTTTATACTTTTAGACTGCATCTATTTAAAGTAGGTTTCTTATAGACACAAATAATTGTGTCTTTTTATACAATCTGGAAACCTCTGCCTTTTGATAAGAGGGTTTAGTTCACTTACATTTTTTATTGTAGCAAAATATATATAATATAAAATTAACCATTTTAGCCATTTTTAAATGTACAATTCAGTGACATTAAATATATTCATACTGTTGTGCAATTTCACCTGCATCCATCTCCAGAACTTTTTCATCAACCCAAACTGAGACTCTACACCCAGAAAATACTACTCCCCATTCTCCCCTCCCTCAGACCATGGAACCACTATTCTACTTTCTGTCTCTGTGAATTTGATGATTCTGGGTACCTCTAGTCCATTTACATTTAATGTAATTATTAATGCCATCTGACTATTTGTTTTTCGTTTGTCCCATCTGTGCCTTTTTCATGTTTTTCTTTTCTTATTTATTTTGGATTGAGGACTTTTTAGTGATGTGATTTTATTTCCATTATTGGCTTACCAGCTGTATTTCTTTATTTTCTTTTCCTAGTGGTTGCTCTAGACTTCATATATACATCTGCATTCATCTCCTGTGGTTGCTGTAAGAAATTACCACAAATTTGGTGGCTTAAAAGAGCAGAAATTTATTCTCCTGGAATTCTGGAGGCCAGCTGTCTGAAATTAAGGTGTTGGAAGGGTCACATTCCCTCTGGAGGCTCTAGAGGGAAGGCTGTTCCTTGCCTCTTCAAGATTCTGTTGGCTACCAGCATCTCTGTGCTTGTGGGTGTGTCACTTTAATATCTACCTCCACAGTCACTTTGCTTTTTCCTCCTTTCTCTGTCAGTCCCTCTCTGTGTGTCTCTTATAAAAGCACTCATGATGGGATTTAGGACTCATCAGATAATCCAGGATTATCTCATCTCAAGATCGTTAATTTAACTGTATCTGCAAAAACCTTTTTTCCAAACAAGTTAACATTCACAAGGTCTGGGGATTAGCATGTGGACAAATCTTTTTGGAGGCCACCATTTAATCTACTACAACAACTTATTACAGTCTACTTTAAGTAATATTACTTCTATTTCACTCTTCTGTGTCCTATGGTTGTCATATGTCTCATTTTTATATAATAAATTTCATACTATATTATTTTTACTTAAGAATGTCAATTGTCTTCTTGTGGGACAGGGTCTCACTCTATCACTCAGACTGCAATGCTTATTACAGCCTGTACCTCCTGGGCTCAGTTGATCCTCACACCTCAGACTCCTCAGTTGCTGGGGCCACAGGCATGCACCACCACTCCTGGCTAATTTTTTTGGAATTTTATATTGTAGAGATGGGGTCTCTCTATGTTGTCCAGGCTGGTCTTTAACTCTTGGCCTCAAGTGATCCATCTGCCTTGGCCTCTGAGTGTGCTGGGATTACAGGCATGAGCCATGGTGTCCAGCCACATAAATTGTCTTTTAAATATTTTTTTTTTAATTGAGAAGAAAGTCTTTTATATTTACCCACATACTTATTCTTTGTGCTCGTTTCTTCTACCATTTGCTATCATTTTCCTCCTGCCTAAAATAGTTTATCGTTTTGTCTAGTGTTGGTTATATGTTAGTGAGCTTGTGTACCTACAGAAATAGATTCAGTTTTGAAAGATATTTCAAAGGATATAGAATTCTAGATAGATAACTTTTTCTTTCCCTGCTTTCAAGATGCTGCTCCTGTATCTTCCAGCTTGCATAGTTTTCCATGAGAAGTTAGCTGTCACTCTTATCTTTGTTGCTCTGCAATGTGTCTTTTTCCTTTGGCTGCTTTTATGACTTTCATGTTGTCACTATTTTTAAGCAACACGATTATGATGTGTCTTGGCGTAGGGTTGTCCGTGTTTCTTCTGTTCGGGTTTGTTGAGCCTTTTGGTTCTGTGGATTTATCATTTTCATCAAAGTTTGACCATGATTTCTTCAAAAAAGTTTTTTGTCTCCCTTTATTTCTCCTTTCCTTCTTAAACTCCAAGTACAGATTTGTTGAGTGGCTTGATATTATCTTACAGATCACAGCTGCCATCTTCATTTTATTTTCAGTCTTTTTTCTCTCCATGTTTCATTTTGGATGGGTGAGACGTTCACCACCACCTGTGGAGGTCTTGCCTGCAGACCCTGACTCAATGATGGATGAATAAATCCACTCTCACACCATTACTGTGATTCAAGTGGGCTAGGGATGGTCGTTGGCTACTTTCAGAGGGTGAAATGCAGCCAATCAACCAAGACTCCCTGTACATCCACATTTATTCATTATTAACATTGTTGAAAGAGTGGTTTTACGAATGGTAAAAGCTTTAGGTTCTGGGCCCAGAGTAAACACTATTAATGGGTAATTCTCCTTTGATCTCCCCTGAGAGGACCATTCAGTACAAAGTTGACATGAGTAAACAGTTAGGACAGAGACAGAGGGATGTAGGGTAAACAGATTTAAACTGGGAAAGCCTTTTATCATCCCTATCTTTTCCCTAACATAATGGACCAGCTGCCTTTGGCCTGTCCCAGTAAAACCTTTCAGCCTTCAAAAAGGTTTGAGACTATAACTTTTCCTAATATTTTGCCAGCCACCCTGAGTGAATCTTAATAGATGGGTTCATTGCTATGTTTTCAAGTTCATTGTCTTCTCTTTGATGGTGTCTACTCTGCTTTAATCCACCCATTTTATTTTTTATCTCAGAAATTGCATTTTTTCATCTAGAGAAGCTCAATTTGGAACTTTTACATGGTTTTCCAATTCTCTCCTGACTTTCTTCTACCTTCATGAACATATGGAGTATGTTTGTAATAGTGTTTTAACATCTTTATCTACTAATCCTATTGTCTGTGTTATTTCTGGAATTTTTCCTATTGATTACATTTTCTCCTGGTTACTATTCATGTTTTCCTAAATTTTTGCCTGTCTGGTGATTTTTAATTGGGTGCTGGACATTGTGAAAATTTACATTGTTGAGCACTGGAATTTTAAAAATATATATCCTTTACACATTTTTAGCTTCTCTGAGATGCAGTTAAGTCACTTGAAATCAAATACTTTTGAGGCCTGTTAGGATGGGTCCAGAATAGCCTTTAAGACTTCTTTGGCTCCAGCTGAGGCAATACTTTTCTGAAGATCCTTCCCATGTTCTATGTGTTAGGAGGTTTTCCCTCTGTTGCTGGTGGGATCACAAACTATGCCCTGCTTGAACCCCAGTGATTTCTTTACTTACACCTTTCAAAATGTGGTTCTTTTCTTGTCATAATATGCCAGGAAAGTTTCCTCACACGTATGTGCAGATTAATACTTGACTCAAGACTCAAGGTAACTTCTGCTGATCTTTAGAGCTGTCTCTCTGTGCAGCTCCTTCTCTGATCCTTTGCCCCACAAATTATAGTTACCTTGGTTTTCCCACAATCCAAGTTCCATCTCCTCAGCTCCGGGCTGAGTTTGCATTCCCCTCCCCATGCTGCAGCCTGGAAACTGTCTCCAGGCAGTGAGCAGAGGCACTCACAGGGCTCAGGGATTGCTCTCCTGTGCTGTGTTCTCCAGTGCCCGAGAACCATTGCTTTCAGGTGTTTTGTCTGGAAGACAAGAAGGTAAATTCAGCCCCTGCTGTTCCATCATGACTGGAAGATGGAGTCTTCATGTTGCCAGACCTAGTTTCCATTTCAGCCTCAGCCTCACCCTCATCGGGAGTCACCAACCCAGCATTTTCCTTGGATTCCTGGACCCCAGACTTCCTTGCTGCTTCTTCCACTCTCCCTTTGGGTGTGTTTGGGCTCCTTTTCCGTTGCCTTCCTGGAAGATGTAGGGTTGACTCTTGGTCCTTCTCACTCCAAACAGCTTTCCTGGTGGTGCTTTCTGCTTCCACAGTTCCTGTCCCTCCTCCCTGAGGGTCACTCTCCGATCTCCACTCCAGCTTTAGCTCTGAGCTCCAGACTCACGTTTCTCTCTTTTTTGTTTCTTTGATTTTTGTGTGTGGTAACATATGCATAATACAGAATGTACCGTCTTACCATTCTTAAGTGTATAGTGCAGCAGTATTATGTACGTTCCTGTTATTGTGCAACTGTCACCACCCTCCATCCACAGAACTCTTCTCATCTTGAAAAACTGAAACTCTGCGCCCATTAAACAGTAATTACCCCCATCCTCCTCCCCTACCCACTGGTAACCACTGTTCTACTTCCTGACCTAATCCACATTTTGAACTGGCCAAGGCATAGCTCTGCCTGCGGCGCCTACCCCAAGCTCACCACATCCAAGTCAGAGCTTGCCCCCTTCCCTAACCCTCACTCAGTAACTTTCTAGCTGGCCTCTTTTTCTTGTCCCCTCTGACTTTAATTCTGCACCAGAAGTCAGAGTGTTTTTGTCCTGGAAACCCAAACTCACCACCTTCCTGCTCTCACCTTCCCAGGTCCCAGCCTCCAGGCAGCGTCTAGACTCTGGGTGCTCTGTTGCTGCTGGCTTTGTGGTCTTCCTGCTCACCGTGTTCTGTCTCCTTCCCTGCCCCAACATTTCCACACTGCTTCCAGTTATGTTCCTGACATCTCTGTGATCTTTCGAAGTCTCTCTGATGCTGTTCTCTCTGCCCAAGATGCCCTCATCCCGCCCGCCCCGGGAACTTGTCATTCAGAAAAGGAGTGGGGACATTCTTTGAGAAGAGAGTGGGGAGAGGGTTCACTGTGGGACAAGGTGGATGCCTGGGGGCCCTGGGTGCCTGTGGGTGGGTGGAAGAAGTGGTTTCCACAAAGAAGACCGAGAAGAGGCAGGAGCAGGGAGCCCTTCCCTCCCCTTATTTCACTATCCGTTGCCTTCGCTCTCTTTCTTTCTCTCTTCCTCCATCCCAAGAAACCCGACTCCAGTAGAAGTTGCAGCAGAAGTTGGAAGCAGGATAATTATAGCAAGCTGAACAGGAAGGCGTCCAGGGCCAGAGAAGGAGCTGGCAGCTTGGGCTGGGTGTGCAAACAGCTTCGAAGCGAAGGGAAATGCCTCGAAGGCTGGGGTGCCTCGGAGTTGAGCTGCTTCCCAAAATAATCCAGAGGGCAGCTGTCTTGGAGTCTGAAACTGGGTCTGGCCGCCTGAGCTGCAGGAAGCCCCAGGACTCACACCAGCTCTGCTCTGGGAACAGATGGAGCTAGAATTTTTTTTTTCTTTTTACCAAAGTCAGCTGGTAAGCGAACAGCTTGTCTAGAGAAAAGTGTGTTCCTGCCCCCATATCTTCTGGCAATGTATCAAAGCTGCCAATGCCATCCCAACCCCCATCCCTGCCCCACCAGCCTTCTTGCCTTGTAAGACTTGGGCAGTGATGAGCAGAGGGGCATCATGGACGTAGAGACACATGGAATCCTCACCCATGTGTCTCTAGGTCCATGATGTAGACACATCTACTACTCCCTGGGGTGTAGCCCAGGGAGTGTCCTGGGCCCCTAGGTCAATGGGGGACTGGGCAGAGGGGCCTGACTGGTGAGTAAGTAGATGGTGAAGATGTCCCAGAAGTGATTCTTCCAAGAAGAGTCAGCCAGTGGACCTGGGTTGGCCAACAATGGCATGAAATCATTTATTTATCCACAAGCATTTCATATGGGTTGGTTTGTTATTACCCGAAAAGGTGATGCATTAATACCCAGGTGGGTTTTTACATCTGTACAAAGTCAGAGTGCACACACCACTCGTGAGAGACCTTCTCCAAGCACCTACTATGTGCAGGCCCAGAGCACAGAACTGGGTATAAAGAGAGTGCTCAGACTGAGGCTGTATCCCAGGGGAGGTGTAGCCCAGGGTGGAAGGGGCTGTGTGGTGAGGTGGTTAGAGTGTTATGCTTGAGTCAGACCCTAGGGTGTGAATCCTGGGCACATCCTCACCTCACTTTGTGACCCCAGACAAATCACTTACCTCCCTAAGCCTCAGTTTCCTTCTGTGTCAAATGGAGGCAATAAATAATCTATTCTTCATAGGGCTATTATGAAAGTTAAAGAAGAGTATCTATTTGGAGAGCTTGAAGCTTGCTGGCCACATAACATTCAATAGATGTCAGATGACATCATCATTGCTGTCATCATCACCACCATCACCACCACTGTCACCATCATCACCATCACCATCATCATCCTATCATCACCTCCACTGTCACCATCACCATCACATCATCACCACCTCCACTGTCACCATCATCATCACCACCACAATTATCACCACCACCACGGTCACCAGCATCACCATCACATTGTCGTAAACATCATCCCCATAATCACCATCACTATATCACCATCTTCACCATCACATCATCATCATCGTCACCTTCATCATCCCATCATCACCTCCACTGTCACCATCACCATTATATCATCACCACCTCCACTGTCACCAGCATCGCCATCACATCATCATCACCTCCACTGTCACCATCATCACCACCACAATTATCACCACCACCACGGTCACCAGCATCACCATCACATCATCATCACCTCCACTGTCACCATCATCACCACCACAATTATCATCACCTCCACTGTCACAAGCATCGCCATCACATCATCATCACCTCCACTGTCACCATCATCACCACCACAATTATCATCACCACCACTGTCACCAGCATCACCATCACATTGTCATAAACATCATCCCCATAATCACCATCACTATCACCATCTTCACCATCACATCATCATCATCGTCACCTTCATTATTATCACCAACACCACCACTGTCACCATCATCAGCATCACATCATCACCACCAGCACCACCGTCACCATCATCACCATCATATCATAATCACCGTCATCATCCCCACCACCACCACCGTCACCATCATCAGCATCACATCATCATCCTCAACACCACCATCATCCCATCATCACCTCCACTATCACCATTATATCATCACCACCTCCACTGTCACCAGCATCACCATCACATCATCATCACCACCACAATTATCAACACCACCACTGTCACCATCATCACCTCCACTGTCACCATCATCAGCATCACATCATCACCACCACCACCACCGTCACCATCATCACCATCATCATCCCATCATCACCTCCACTGTCACCATCATCACCATCATCATCCCATCATCACCTCCACTGTCACCATCATCAGCACCACATCATCATCCCCATCATCACCACCACTGTCACCATCATCATCATCACATCATCATCCTCAACACCATTATCATCCCATCATCACCTCCACTGTCACCATCACCATTATATCATCACCACCTCCACTGTCACCAGCATCACCATCACATCATCATCACCACCACAATTATCAACACCACCACTGTCACCATCATCACCTCCACTGTCACCATCATCAGCATCACATCATCATCACCTCCATCATTATCACCACCACCACCGTCACCATCATCACCATCATCATCCCATCATCACCTCCACTGTCACCATCATCAGCATCACATCATCATCCCCGTCATCATCCCCATCACCACCACCACCATCACCATCATCACCATCATCATCCCATCATCACCTCCACTGTCACCATCATCACCATCATGATCCCATCATCGCCTCCACTGTCACCATCATCACCATCACATCATCATCCCCGTCATCATCACCATCATATCGTCATCACCATCACCACCACTGTCACCATCAATACCGTCATTGTCACCATCATCATCAACACAGTCATCATCACTATAGGCACAAAAATGGTGCTGGAAGTCCCTCCTCCACAGGTCCTGGTGAGGGTGTAGTGACAAAAGGTATGTGAGGTTAGGGGCCTGGCATGCCTTTTGGCGCTCAGAGTTAGGCACTAAAAGGCCAGCTCATCAGGTGAGTCCTACCTGGATTTTGTGTCCCTGCTTCTAGGCTCCACTTACTCACAGTAGCACCCAGCCCTGGGTAAACACTGGTAGACTGACCCACTACCATGACCTCTTAACTCTCCTGGGTGAGGCAGATCCAGACCTGCTGCTTCAACTTGCAGCCCACCCAGCTGACCACCCCAGCACCCCAGGATGCCAGCGTTCAAGCGGGGTTCAGTTCTGACCTTGAGCCCATGTCCTTGGCCCCTGTGCTGGGCAGGTAGGCTTACCAGCTCAGCTGAACACGCAGGGGAAAATGGAGGACCTCTGGCTTCACGATCCCTCTCCTTTCCCCTGGTTGTCTGGAGTAAGAGGTAGCAGTGTGATGTGGAAAGTCCTGGTTCCAGTCTTACTGGGCCCCTTAGCAGCTGTGTAGTCTTGAACAGGTCACTGCTCTTCTTTGAACCTGAGTTTCCTCATCTGTAAAATGAAACTATTACCCCTGCTTAGTTCAACCCCCAGGATGGGAATCCATCTTAAGGATGAACGGAAATAATGATGAGCAGGGTTTTGAAAAGTGCAATGAGCTAAACAATGGCCGTGGCTAGTGCCGACTGGGCTCTCACCTTTCTTCAGCAGCTGTGGCCCAGGTGGCCTGGCAGCTCACCAAACCCATCTGCTCTTCTTGCTGGGCACGCAGCCGGACTGCATGCCCCTGCCTTCTTTGCCGTTCAAAGTGGTCATATAACTGAGTTCTAGTCAATAAAATGTGAATCAAGTGAGACATGACATTGCTGAGTCTGGTCCCCAAACCCAGTCCCCTGCGTGACCCCTGGTACTCCCTGATGCCCTAGCCATGCCTTCGAGCCTGGAGAGCTTGGAATCCATGTGCTGAGATGCTGGAGCCATAGACAGAGTCACCCTGGGAGGAAAGCTCCCTGCCAGTCAGGAACACTTGTTTTGAACTGTATATGAGCAAGAAATATTTGAACTCCTACTCATGTGGCGTTTGTTACGGAAGCGGTGAAACAAACACTGTCACATTCGACTAAAACAGCTGCATCAACTCTGTAATCATCAATTAAGCCATTTTCAACTAGATATATATTTTTTCATTTCTAGAAGTTTTACTTCTTTTTAAAACTATCTTGGCCTTTTTATAGTCTGTTGTTCTTGATTCACATTATTCATATTTTTGCACCCTGCCTTTAATTCTTTCTACGGATTGTCTTTGTTTTCTGTTCTGTGTCTGATGACGCTAATATCCAAGGCCTCTGCGTCCTCACTGAGCTCTCTGTTGTTCACCTTGGCAATAGCTCCCGGTGCTTTTTCCCTTGTGGGTCTTTGTGGGTTTCGATTGTGGAACTTTCAACTTAATTGTGGAGAATTCTTCAAGGCTCAGGTAGAACATGGGAACCTCCAGAGATTATTCACATCTGCTTCTGCTGGGTGTCCAGGGTCACCCCAAGTTGGCTCTTTTATATGAAAATCCTAGTCTAAGGATTTGGGGTCCACACAGCTAGTGTAAAACCCATATTACGGCTGTGGTTAAGAGCCCTGGGTAAGCCCATCTGGCTTGTGGTTATGACTTTTTAGGGGAGGTTTTTATTTACTTTTTACTCATATCCGAGATTGATAGAGACAAATGTCATGGCTTTCCCTTTCTTCAGCGCCCTCTCTTCCCACGTTATTCCAGTAGTGAAAGCACTGTGCTCTGGGGGACACCAGCTTTATGTGGGGTTTCCTAATTTTTTTTTTTTTTTTACGCAGAGTCTAACTCTGTTGCCCAGGCTAGAGTGCAGTGGCATAATATTGGCTCACTGCAACCTCCACTTCCTGGGTTCAAGCGATTCTCCTGCCTCAGCCTCCCAAGTAGCACTATAGGCACACACCACCACACCCGGCTCATTTTTGCATTTTAGTGGAGATGGGGTTTCACCATGTTGGTCAGGCTGGACTCGTACTCCTGACCTCAAGTGATCTTCTGACCTTGGCCTCCCAAAGTACTGGGATTATAGGCATGAGCTACTGCGCCTGGCCGAGTTTCCTGATTTCCCTTGCTGGGTGGACCCTGGCTTTTCTCCCATCCCCAGGGCCATGTGTGTTCATGACAAAGGAAGATCTGGTAACCAGGCATGGCTGAGGTCTCCCAGGTAAAGCCAGCTTTGGCAACTGCTCACCTCCTGGGATTTCACTTCCGCTTGAAATTTTCCGCCTTGTATTCCTTGTTCTTGCTTGTTCAGTGTGGTGCATTTTAACACATACATTCTAGATATCTATGTATATATGCACATAGAAAATACATTCATATACATACATACATAAACATTATATTTCCCATTGCTTTGAAGTGGGACTCTTGTTCAGTGATCAAGTGTGTCATACTGTGGAAAATAGAAGCATTCTCTGGTAGCACATAGTAGATTTTTTATAAGCAGCAAAAAGCATCTTGAAAATCCTCCCTCTCCATCTCAAGTCCCCGCATGGAGGCATCTGCTCTCCCACCATCCGTTCTCCTCCATTCAGGAAAGCCCTCCCCCTGCCTAGCTCTGTCTCCCAGCCCAGCCCCTGATCCAGCCAGACAGTGAGGGGAGGGGTGCATGTATCTACAGATACTCTTCTCCATCAGGTCGGTACAGTCGGCCTTCAACATCTGCGGTTCCACATCTTCTGATGCAACAACCTCAGATCAAGAATATTCACAAGAAAGGCCAGGTGCGGTGGCTCACACCTGTAATCCCAGCACTTTGGGAGGCTGAGGCAGGTGGATCACTTGAGGTCAGAAGTTCGAGGCCAGCCTGGCCAGCCTGGTGAAATCCCGTCTCTACTAAAAATACAAAAATTAGCAGGGTATGGTGGCGCATGCCTGTAATTCCAGCTACTCAGGAGGCTGAGGCAGGAGAATTGCTTGAACCCAGGAAGTGGAGGTTGCAGTGAGCCGAGATCACCCCACTGTACTCCAGTCTGGGTGACAGAGCGAGACTCCATCTCAAAACAAAAAAAATCAGAAAAATGAGAATAAAAATAATACAAATTTTAAAATATAGTATACTATTTACATAGCATTTACATTGTATCAGGGATTACGAGTAATCTAGAGATGATTTCTAAGCACACGGGAGGATGTGTGTAAGTTATATGCAAACACTACGTCGTTTTATATCAGGGACTTGAGCATCTGTGGATTTTGGTATCCTCGGGGGGTCCCGGAACCAATCCCCAGGATGCTGAGTGACAGCTGTATACACCACCAACACAGGCTTTGCTGCCTTCTTCCCAAGGGCACCATTAGTGTGGGGTGTGCTGGGAGACGGAATCTTCTTGAACAGCTGGTCCTGACTCTGCTGGAGGACAGAGTGGGCTGAGGTAGCTGTTCTGGAAGAAAGAATTGACCTGAGCCCCAGGGGCTGAGGGAGCCCACAGCCTAAGACAGACTCGGCTTCCCTGCGGGCTCACCTGCGGGAGGCAGAGGCCCCAGGTGATGGGGCACAGTAGGCAGATTCTATATCAGCATCAGGCAGAGTGGGTTTTTTTTTGTTTTCGTTGTTTTTTTTTGGAGACAGAGTCTTGCTCTGTTGCTCAGGCTGGAATGCAGTGGTGTGATCATGGCTCACTGCAGCCTCTACCTCTCGGGCTCAAGCAATCCTCTCACCTCAGCCTCCCGAGTAGCTGGGACCACAGGCACGTGCTACTATGCCCAGCTAATTTTTAAATTCTTTAGGGACAGGGTTCTGCTGTGTTGTCCAGGCTGGTCTCAAACCCTGGGCTCAAGTGATCTTCCTGATTCAGCCTCCTGAAGTGCTGGGACTACAGGTGTGAACTACTGTGCCTGGCCAGACAGAGCTTTCTAATGGGCACGAATGGCATGCATGGCCTTAGAGGCAGTGAGTCCTCACCCAGAGGGGTGTCAGCAGAGGGAGGAACCACCTTTTGGGGAGTCTTCACAGGGTTCTGGCATCCCATGTGCAGGGGAGAATGGGTGCTCCTGATGGATTGGGTTCTGTGGCCTGGGTTGGGGGCCTTGTTTAGGCCACCTTGGGCACAGTCCCTGTGTCCTGTCCTGTCTGCCCTGGCTATCAAAATCCGGGCTGCAGTGGTCAGACAGGGCCCACCAGCTGATGTCCATTCACCATTCAGGAGCCCCTGGGGACCAACTGGATGCCATCAGGGTCAAGGGTAAGACCAGAGTGCCGAGGTTGCATAGAAAGCACCGGTCATGCTGCTGTCATGATGCTGCTCAAACCTGATCACGTGTGGAACTCACCTGAGGGGTACAGACACACCAACTCCAAGGGTCAAGGCCCTTCCCTGCCCACAGCCTCGGTCCCCTCATCTTTTAGGGCAGGAGGTGCTGACCTTGAGATTCCAGGGCATCACCCTCCCTGTTCTGGGCTTCTCAGAAGTACCCCCCACCCCCACCCCACAACACACATACATCTCTGGCCGCATTTCCCAGGGAGCAGCAGTTAACAGCAGGGTTCTGTGTTGGTGTAATGGGAGCCCGGTGTAATGTGGGGATGGTTTCTGGAGCAAGGGGCAGGATTCCTAAAGGGCAGAGTGGACTTCCTAGGAGCTGGGGAAACCTCAGGGCTCCTCCCTCCCTCACACGGCAGCTTCCAAGGTGCTGGGAGGGTCCCAGTAATGTGTGTGCAGTGGCACGATCTTGAATCACTGCAACCTCCACCTCCCAGGTTCAAAGATTCTCCTGCCTTTGCCTCCCAAGTAGCTGGAACTACAAGCACCTGCCACCACACCTGGCTAATTTTTGTATTTTTGGTAGAGACAGGGTTTCACCATGTTGGCTGGGCTGGTCTTGAACTGCTGACCTCAGGTGATCCACCTGCCTCGGCCTCCCAAAGTGCTGGGATTACAGGTGTGAACCACCGCATCCAGCCCACATGGTATAGTTTCTATACACCCCGTAAGAAGAAAATATATTTGTGTTTCTTTAGTTAAAATGACAAGTTGTAGAAGCTTTGAACCCTATAATGCCTGGACCCGGAATTACTGAAATGGGGCTGCTCCAGAAAAGCTGTGCTCTGAGAGCCCCGGGGCTAGGACACTCGGCAAAGTCTTCCCAGTGAAGTCCCCTGAGAGCCTGCTCAGGGGCTGACCTGCCTTCCCACAGCCGGGGGACCCTGCAGGTCTAATCAGGTCCCCTGACCTCACACTCAGGCTGCTCTCTAGCAAGGTAGCAACTGTAGGTGGGCGGACGGCTGAGTTCAAATCCCTACTCACTCTTTCATGCCCCGCCACTGCACCAGGGAGGCTTCCTCATGATGGGGGTGGGGGTTATGATGCCAAGGATAACAGCTTCCTGTTTTCCTGTCTTCCAGTTTCCTCCGGCTGCCTGGTAAACTTCCCCAAACACAACTGTGTGAGAGAACCCTGGTTTTGGGTCTCGCTGTGTTCCCAGTCATGTGGGTGAGGAATCCGGCCGGGGGCCAGTGGGGGGCTCAGCTCCACTCCCCAGTGTCTGGTGCCTTAGGTGGAAGGCTGGACAGGCAGGAGGTGACCGGATGCTGGGCTGCGCTCATCCTGGGGGGGGCGGCTCACCCCCCTCAGGTCTCAGGTGGGCTTGGCTGGCGCTGCTGATAGAGCGAGGGGTCACAAGTGCTTCCCTGTGCGCCTTGGGCTCTCAGGGCGTGAGAGCCGGGTTCTGAGCATCCCGGGAACGGTCACACCCCTCGGCCTCACTACTTTATGATGGAGGCAGTCACAGCTGCTGTGGATTCAGGCCTTGTCCTCTGCAGAGTCCCAAGGTGGCACAGGGCACCACATGGCAAGGGGCTGAGTGTGCTGGCTCAGGCCTCTCTTCCTCCTTGTATAAAGCCACTAATGCCACTCTTGTCCTAACCCATTAATCCATTAGCCCATTTATCTATTAAGCTACTAATCCGTGAATGGATTAATGCATTCACCAGGGCAGAACTCTCAAGATCCAATCACCTCTTATTCTTATTCTTATTTTTTGAGACCGTGTCTCACTCCGTTGCCCAGGCTGGAGTGCAGTAGGGCTATCCCAGCTCACTGCAACCTCTGCCTCCCAGGTTCAAGCACTTCTCCTGCTGCAGCCTCCCTAACAGCTGGGACTACAGGTGTCCGCCACACCTGGCTAATTTTTATTTTTTTGGTATTTTTAGTAGAGACGGGGTTTCACCATATTGGCCAGGCTGCTTTTGAGCTCCTGACCTCAAGTGATCCTCTGGCCTTGGCCTCCCAAAGTGCTGGGATTACAGGTGTGAGCCACTATGCATGGCCCCAGTCACCTCTTAAAAGCTCTACTTCTCGACACTGTCGAACTGGCAATTCAGTTTCACATGAGTTTTGAAGGAGGCAAATATTCAGACCCTATCAGTGGGCCGCTGTGGCCTCAAGAGCCTTGTGGGGTTTGAGAGGTGAGAGCCGAGGACCACCGAGGAGATGGGCCATGGAAAGAAAATGTTGATCCATTGTGAGATATGGCCTCACAAAGGCCTCGTAGCAGCTGGCCGTGCAGAGCTGTTCCCCACCGGGCAGGCGGCTCAGATCCTCTCCTTCGAATGCAGCTTTCCTAAGGGCACAGCTTCTGTCTGACAGCAACTCCAGGGAAAATGTGGCCTGTCCGGAGGGAACCGGGAAGAGGGCACTGGGAAGGTCCTGGGCCCTTTCCCTTCCAGGCGCCAGCAGGGAGCCCCGTTCTGGCGGGCGTGGGGAGAGGCCGGAGCGGCACTGTAGCCAGCTGGAGCGGGGACGCATCTGACAAAAGACTTCCCCCACCCCCTGATTTGTGAATCTAATTTTAGGACAAATTTTACACAGTGTAAAAGCCTTTAAACACACATAGCTACACGTTTTACAAGCTGCTTCTATCGATAAGAATAAAATTACATATAAGAAACATCAGCTTCAAGCAAAAATACCCCCCATTCAGGGCACAGCTCACTGTGGTCACTTGCTATGGAGATGAAGGCACACGGATGAGTTTGCAGTCATGGCCACTCCCCGTAGTTTGCACGTATTATCTGAGTTTCCACATGCTCAGTTAACAGGAGCTGCCAGGTCACATAGCCATGGCATGGCTGAGTAGGATGGGGGAATGGGGTTCAACGGGATGCCCTGGGGGCCAGAGTGGGGTTCAGGAACTGGGGCCAGATGCTGAGAGTAGCTGTGGCCTTGCAGTGTTAAAGAGAGAAGGTGTAGGGCCGGGGGTGCTCCACTCTTCAGGACCAGCCTCCCATCCACGCATCCCGCTCGTATTTATGGAGTGCCCGTCACCTGCGCGGTTTTGATTCCTCTGTGAGTTAGCTCAGGGTGACTGTAACATATGACCACAAATTGGGAGGCCAACAGCAGTGTCTTCTCTCACAGTTCTGGAGCCCAGCATCTGAAATCTAGGTGTTGGCAGGGTTGGGTCCTTCTGGAGACTCAGAAGCTGAGCCTGCTCTGGGCCCCTCTCGCCCAGCCTCCAGTGGGTCCTTGAAGCCCTTGGCATCCCTTGGCTTGTGGGCACACCCCTCCTCTCTCTGCCTGCAGTGTCACATGGCCTTCCCTCTGGGTCCCTTCTGTGTCTGAGTGTCTCAAACCTCCCTTTCCTTTCTCTCATGAGGATGCCAGTCAGTACATGGAGGTCAGCCTTGTTTTAATCACGTCGATAAAGGCCCCATATCCAAATCGGGTCACATCCACAGCTCGTGGGGTCAGAAGGCAGGCACGTCACGTCTTACTGCCTCCCGCACCGGGGGTTTGACTTGAATATTTGCCAGCCACTCGGTTATTTTCTGGGGTGATTGATGGGAAGGTGTTTATTTTGAAATGGGATCCCGCTCTGTCACCCAGGCTGGAGAGCAGTGGCATGATCTCGGCTCACTGTCTCCCGCCTCAGCCTCCCGAGTAGCTGGGATTACAGGCGTGCGCCACCACGCCTGGCTAATTTTTGTATTTCTGCAGAGACAGGGTTTCATTGTGTTGTCTAGGCTGGTCTCGAACTCCTGACCTCAGGTGATCTGCCGTCCTCGGCCTCCCAAAGTGCTGGGATTACAGGTGTCAGCCACCGCGCCCGGCCACTTCCATGTTCCTTTCCCCTTCTGGATAGCAAAGCTCTTGGAAAGAGCGAAATTCCTCCCCATCTTTCTTGAACACCCTGCTCCAGCACACTCTTGACCCCATGGATTCCCTGAGGCTTAATGAAGTCGGTGGTGACCCCCAACACAGAACCCCCGGGGTTGACTGGCAGGCGTCGGCTGCCTGAGCCACCCACTGAGTCAGCCTCTGCTGCTAGTCTCTCTCCTCCTTGCTGCCCTCACCTCACCTGGCTGCCAGGACTCTGCTGCTCTCAGCCTGCTCCCACCTCTCTGGTAGTTCTTCCCCAGTGCCTTGCTGGCTTTTCCTTGTGTCCTTGACCTTGAACATATTGGTGCATTCTAGAGCCCAGTCCTCACTGTGTCTGCTTTTACGACCCTCTCATTCCCTTACTGATGTCATCCTGCCTCGGGGTTTTCAGTGCCCTCCAGATGGCAATGACTCCCATGTACACCTCCAGCCTGGGCCTCTGTCCTGACCTTCAACTAGGTTTTCAACGTGGATGTCAAAGCCACCTCTGCTCACCTCCAGCACATCTGACACTGAACTCCTCATCTCCCACCTCCGCGTCTTGGCGGGTGGCTGCCCTGTCTTCCCTGTGGCTTGGGCCAGGAGGCTATGTTTATCCGTGGTTCCTCTTTCTCCTGTACCCCACGCCCAATCTGTCAGGAAATCGACCTTCCATTGCCCCAACGTATCCAGGATCTGACCGCTTCTCTCCACCTCCGCTGCTTCCATCCCACTGCAGGCCACCTTCATCCTTGCCTCTGCAGTCTGTTCTCAGCACTGCAGCCAGAAGAAGCCTTTCCGTGGTAAGTCGGATTGTGCTGCTTCTCTGCTCAAACCTTTCGAGGCTCCTCCTTCTCACTTGAAATGCAAGCCAGCGTCGTTCCCGGACTCTGCAAAGCCCCAGATAATGTGACTGGCTTCCTATACCTTCTCCAACATCCCCTCCTCTTCACCTTCTCCTGTTCACTGGGCTCCAGCCACACTGCCCTCCTTCCCATCCCGCCAACCTGCCAGGCACGCTCCTGCCCCAGGGCCTTTGCACGCACAGTGCCTTCTGCTTGGATGGTCTTCTCTCACACGTTCGCTGGGCTCACACCCCCACCTCCTTTACCTCCATGCTTACCTTCACCATGCAACCCCTCTCAGCCAACTTATTTAATAATCAGACTCCTCACCTGTCCCTGCTCTACAATGCAGTAGCTACAGATGTGACACACTTTTTTTTTTTTTTTTTGCGATGGAGTCTTGCTCTGTCACCCAGGTTGGAGTGCGGTGGTGTGATCTTGGCTCACTGCAACCTCTGCCTCCTGTTTTCAAGTGATTCTCCTGCCTCAGCCTCCCGAGTAGCTGGGATTACTGGGATTACAGGCACCCGCCACCATGCCTGGCTAATTTTTGTATTTTTAGTAGAGCTGGGGTTTCACCATGTTGTCCAGGCTGGTCTCGTGATCCGCCCACCTCGATCTCCCAAAGCGCTGGGATTATAGGCATGAGCCACCGTGCCCGGCCAACACACTTTTAAATTGAATTCGCATCATTATTTTTTCATCACGTGCTTGTCTAGACAGTCAACAAAACCATCAGATGTGGCCCTGACGTGCGTTGTTGGCCGGTTTCCGTGGTGTGTGTACTTTCACCAAGGCCGATTTTAAACCACCTATATGACATCCCTGAACACAACCCTGGTCTTGCACGGAAGCACGCCATTATGTAGTGTTTTATAATAAATGTAAGTCACCCCAGGGGCATCAATAATAGTAAAATGAGGTAAGATAATTAGGAAGTGATTACTCTGAGTATGTATTACCTTTGTTTTTAATAAAATGCACTTAATTGGAAGTTTGTGTGATTTAATTTTTTTTTACTGGCTACATTTAACAACTGACTTACAGAATTCCTGAAGAATTAACAGTAGACTTTCACCAGCCAGTGTGTGCGGGCTCCAGGACACCCCTGAGAATGGCTGATAAATATGGCATGGCCATGCTGTGGAATTTTATGCAACTATTTAAAACAATGAATTGGAGCTCTCTAGGGGATTTAAAGGCATTTTCACAAAGAATTTTCAAATAAGAAAGCAAAGTATAGAACCACAGAGTCATTTTTATAACACCGTGATCCCCTCCTTCAATAAAACCCTCTCTATATGTGTCAGTACATATTAATAAATAATTGCATAAGTATTCAGAACTTGATTTGGGGGCATAGGATATGCTGTGTGGGAAGAGAAAAGGAAGCCAAGCAAAATAGGAAAACAGAACCAAAAACACTGCCAGGAGAGCAAACTATACAGATGGTAACACATTTTGGCATTTAAGTATAATATATGTGTATATTTGTTCATGTCATTAAAATACATTTTTAAACCAAGTCCTCATTTGGACAGTTGTTCAGGCTATCTATTGCCATATAACAAACCGCTCCAAAACTTGGTAGTTAGAATTGCCAACAACCATCTGTTATGACAAGCCTGTGGGTCGCACATGTGGTGTTTCTGCTTCACATGGTGCTGGGATACTGGGATGGCTGCAAGGTTCAACATGGCCTCCCTCACATGGTTGGGGGTTGATGATGGCTGCAAGCTGGGAGCTCAGCTGGACCTGTCAGGAGGGGACCTCAGCTCTCCTCTGTGTGGACCTTGCTACATGACTGCTTGAGCTTCCTCACATCATGGTGACTGAGTTCTAAGAAGCCGCCCCCCAAAAGGCAAAGGCTGGAGCTCTGTCATTTCCGCTGTATTCTATTGATCACAGTGATGACAGGGTCAGCTCAGATTCAGGGGGAGGAGATACACCATTCACCTTTCGATGCAAGCGGCAAGATAACATCACAACAGTGAATGTGGTACAGGAAATATCGTGGTGATTGTCTGTGGAAATACAAAAGACCACAATGATCCAAGCCCTTGATCATGTGGCACAAAGTCTTCACTTCCCTGGGATGAGAACCCAGTGAAACCCTCAGTGACAAGCCCCAGGAGGGCTTTTCTTCCAGGCTGACAGAACTGTCTGTGGGTAACACTATGTTACATTTATTGTGTTATATTTGCTTATTGGTTACAACTATCAGTGGGCTGCAGATACAAGACTTTGGCAAGAATCAAAAAAGCATTCTGTGAGAATCAGTTGAGTATATACATTTTGTAATACAGAGTATCATATTATTTGTTAATTTTGTGCCACACATCTTTTAGTGTTAATAAATTTTATAATAAAAATAGATGTGTGTATATGTGATATATATGTATGTGTAGGTATATGTATGCATTTTTCTTCTGTAGCACACCTCTAAGTCTGTCCCCTGTTGAAAAACATCATTTTGTTTCTATTCTTCCATGAAATTCCATTTTACTCATGCTGGGTTCAAAGGGCATTTTAAATTTTACTAGATATTTTCAGATTGCTTTCAACAGAAGTTATAATTTTCATTTCCAGCAGCGGTGCATAAGAATACCCTTTTCTCACACAGCTGCCAACAATAGACTTGTAGATTTATTTTTTTGCCAGTCTGATAGGCCTGAAGTGGTATCTCATTATTTCCTCTGGCTCCCCTCTGCCATCCCAGTAAGTCTGAGGGCCTTTTCGTACGTTGGGTGCCATTTGGCTTCCTTCTGTGACTTGTTTCTTGGTTTCCTTTATCTTTTTCTTTTGGGTTGTTTGTTCCCTCCCTGTAATTTGTCGATGTTCTCTGTATATTAAATTTAAGCCTTACATATGGCTCTGTGTTCCAAATCTCATTTATATATTGACTTTACATTATATTTTGTCATACAAAAATTGATTTTTGCATTACCAAATGTTTATAATTTCTTCTATAGCTTCCAGGTATCTGGTCTAGGACCTAGGAACCTGTCTCTATGTTGAGAGTGTTCATATAACCCTTCAGAATTTCTTGCTGAATTTTTATTGTTCTATTTAAGCCTTTAATATAAATCTTATTTTTATATATGGTTAAAACAGGAGTCCAATTTTTTTTTTTTCTTTACGCCAGTTAAATGTTTTTCTTTATGCCAGTTAAATAATTTTTTTCTTTATGCCAGTTAAATGTTTTTTCTTTATGCCAGTTAAATATTTTTTTCTTTATGCCAGTTAAAAGTGAAAAACAAAATAATTACGTATTAAATAATAATTTCCCCACTGTATTGAAATGCTACTTTTGTTATATTAAATTATTATATATATATTCACATATATTTTATATTCTAATCTGTCATTCTTATGCTAATGACATATCAATTTGGTCATAGTGTTTTTGTAGTATGTTTTAATGTGGGGAGTTTTAGGAAGGTAATATGTAACTCTGTTTCTGGGATGAGGTCATGAAGAGTGCCTCCTTTATTCTCTCTGTTTCCCTTTCTATGACATTCACTGAGGGAGGCTCTGTGTTGGAATTGTGGAGATATAAGATGAAAGCAGTTGGATCCCTGAATCACTTTATGAAACAGAGTTTCTTCCCTGGAGTTTACCTGATTGCATCATCTTTGTGTGAGCAATAACCCTTCATTTTTTATCTCATTAAAACCTATACTATTAGTCCTGACTAATCATTGGTGCTGCTGTGTCAAAAAGCCAAAATATACAGCATGAGTTTAGTGGCTGGTGGCGGGTGCCAGGGACACTGATGCTGGAGGCCGGGGCATGGCGATCTGTGCTATTAATGGCACCACATTTGTTAAATGGCATACTTGCATTAAGAAAGCTAAGAAAGAAGGCTATCATAAGCATATCTTGGCTGTTGGTGCTATTCAACAAAGTCTTACGAGAAAGACATAAACTCAAGAAGTAAGTGGCTAGTTTGTGAGCAGTAATAAAGAAATAAAGTCCAGAAAATTAGGGCTTAGCAAAATTAAAAAGCAGACTGCTTCCAGATGCCAAGTAACTTGATACAGGATTGACACCACTGTTGAGCAACAAAGGCCCAAACGACCTCCAGCAAAATGCAGATTAAAAAGATCCAGATAGACTCATAGATGCTGTGACATTGTGTGTGAGAGAGATGGGGGGGATGGACAAGAAGGTGAATAAGCTGAGATCTACATCTCAAAAAGAACTTTTGGGGAGTGATGGTACAGGGAACTCTTTGGAAACAAATCAAAAGCAGACTAAGTTTTTAAGGACATTGTATTACAAAAGAAACCCACAGTTTTAACTAAAAAAGGCACAGACTATTCATGACTTATAATAAGCTATGGCTCCTCAATTTTCCATGGGCCAACAGCAGCTGAGTTTCACAGTCCTAAGCACAGCATATTCTTCCATGTCTATTTGAGATGTGGCCAAGGAGGGTGATGGAATGACAGAAAAGTCAGGGAGAACAAGGAACAAGGGACTTCCTCCTAGAGAAACTTAGTGAAGAAACCTTCTCTAACTAGGGTGAGAACTTTCACAATGCCTATTCAGAAGGATTCCAGAATTGTTACCCCTTCCTGTCTTCATTCTCTCCATTTAAAAGTAAAAGTGTTTATTGCAGTTGTCCTAACCTTACTCTATCATTGAGTATTGGGTCTGTATAGGAGGCAAGTAATATGTCTCTTCTAGTTTAGAAATCTCTAGACTAAGAAGAGGCAGGTATAGACGTAACGGAGAGCACAAAGCAGTTCCCTTGAAGACCCTCAATTTCTTTTTTCTTTTCTTTCTTCTTCTTCTTCTTTTTTTTTTTTTTAAGAGATGGCATTTCACCATATTGGTCAAGCTGGTCTCAAACTCATGACCTCAGGTAATTCACCCACCCTGGTCTCCCAGAGTGTTGGAATTACAAATGTAAGCCACTATACCCAGTCTAAGAAGACCCTCAATTTCAAGCTGGATTTGCTGACTTATGGGAGTCAGATTTTCTCTCTTGAGAAAGTGAGAGTATGTTCCACATATGGGCGAAAGAATGACCAGAGGGACACACACAAAGTTTACACTTCCTACTTCCTGGTAGTTAGGTGGGGCCATGTGACCAGTTCTAGCGAATGAAATGTGAGCGGAAGTGCCATGGATCGCTTCTGGGCCAGGTGTTTAAAAGTTGATGTGTTTCTCTAACAATCTTTCATCGTGGTGATCTCGGAGGCCACCAGTGAGGCGATGGTCAACAGGATGAAGGATGCCTAGAACTAAAGGGGTTTTCACCAACTCACATTAAATTTTGCATGACTGAGATAACATCTTTCTTTTTCCTTCTTTTTTTTTTTTTTTTTTTTTTCTTGAGATGGAGTTTCACTCTTGTTGCCCAGGCTGGAGTGCAGTGCGGCTTACTGCAAACTCTGCTTCCTGAGTTCAAGCGATTTTCCTGCCTTAGCCTCCCGAGTGCCCAGCTAATTTTGTATTTTTAGTAGAGATTGGGTTTCTCCATGTTGGTCAGGCAGGTCTCAAACTCCTGACCTCAGGTAATCTGCCTGCCTCGGCCTCCCAAACTGCTGGGATTATACGTTTCTTAATGTTTAGCTACTGGGAATAATTTACATTAGATTATTTTATAGATTATTTACATTAGATTATTTTATACAACCTGTACAGTTGTATCATCTGTGAAACTCGATGTTTGAAAATTTCTTCCTTTTTGATCCTTATATCTCATTTCTTGTCTGTGTCTTGCTATACTGCCTGGGACTTCACAGTCAATGTAGAATAGCAGTGGTGACAGTGGGACCATGGGCTTGCTTCTTATAGGAAAGGAAAGCTTTCAGTATTTCAAGCGTTGAGACATTAAGTTGTTTTATATGATTTTTTGTGGTTATCTGTTAAAAGAAAGTTCCCTGCCAGGCACAGTGGCTCACACCTGTAATCCCAGCACTTTGGGAGGCTGAGGTGGGTGGATCACGAGGTCAGGATATTGAGAACATTGTGGCCCACATGGTGAAACCCTGTCTCTACTGAAAATACAAAAATTAGCTGGGTGTGGTGGCACGTGCCTGTAATCCCAGCTACCCGAGAGGCCATGGCAGGAGAATGACTTGAACCAGGGAGTCAGAGGTTGCAGTGAGCCAAGATTGTGCCACTGCACTCTAGCCTGGCCATGGAGCAAGACTCTGTCTCAAAAAAAAAAAAAAAAAAAGTTCCCTTGCACTCCTAGCTTGCCTAGCTATCTTTACCTCAAAGGGGTGTTGAACTTTACAATTTTTTGGTATCTCTTGAAATGCTCATGTATTTTTTTATTAAAGAAGAAAATGCTAATTATCCTAATTATATTTATTGTTTTCTGATGTCAAAGCAACCTGATTGATATGGTTTGCCTCTGTGACCCACCCAGACCTCACCTTGAATTGTAATAATCCCCATGTGTCAAGGGTGGGACCAGGTGAAGATAATTGACTCATGGGCGTGGTCTTCCCCATGCTGTTCTCATAATGGTGAATGAGTTCTCGGGAGATCTGATGGCTTATAAGGGGCTTTCCCCTTCTCTCTGCTCTCGTTTCTTTCTCTTGCTGCCTGGCGTGGAGGTGTCTTCTGCCATCCTAAGTCTCCTGAGGCCTCTCTGGCCATGCGGAACGGTGAGTCATTAAACCTCTTTTCTTTATAAGTTACCCAGTCTTAGGTATGCCTTATAGAAGTGTCAGAATGGACTAATACACTGACATTTCTGTTCATATACCTGATTAGGTCATGCTGAATTCTGTTTATGGTCTTTTAATTGGGATTTTTGCGTCTATGCTGATGCCTGAGAGTTTCTTTGTCGGGTTTTAGTTTCGGGGTAATTCTACTCTCAAAAATGAATTGAGGCCGTTTTATGCTCTTTAGTATTCGTTTTATATTTCTTTTCTCCAGAAGAGCTTTTATATGATTGGCATGATTTCTAGACAAGGTTATGATGGCCATGATTTCTTCCTTAAATGTTTGGTTGAATTTGCAGGGCCTGGTGTTTTTTTTCCTTATTCCTTTTTAGTCTAAATTATGGGATACATGTACGGGACATGCAGGTTTGTTACATAGGTATACAGTTGCCATGGTGGTTTGCTGAACCTATCAACCCATCATCTAGGTTTTAAGCCCTGCATGCATTAGGTATTTGTCCTAATGCTCTCCCTCCCCTTGCCCCTGACTCCCTGGCAGGCCCTAGTGTGTGATGTTCCCCTCCCTGTGTCCATGTGTTCTCATTGTTCAACTTCCAGATACGAGTGAGGACATGCGGTGTTTTGTTTTCTGTTGTTTGTTAGTTTGCTGAGAATGTTGGCTTCCTGCTTCATCCACGTCCCTGGGGTTTTCTTAGTGGGAAAGATTTGGTTGTGGATTTGATTGATTTAATTACTATAGGACTCTAAATTTCTATTTTTCTAATATCAGCTGTATATCCTCTTTATTAGTAAAATGTCTCTTCGTGTGTAATTTGATTGTTCTTGTCTTTTACTTGTGAGTTTTGAGCGTTTTTTCTGTCTAGCTGAAGTTTTTTACTTTCTAAAGCTTGTCTCTTCCTTTAACAGTCTCTCACAGAGCAAAATGTTTTGATTGTGATTAAGTCCAATTAATTTTTATTTTAAGGAATATTTTCCCACATTTTTATGGTTGTTTCACATTTAGCATTTAAATTGACATTCCACTTTAATATTACTTTCACTTAATGTATAAGACTTAGGGACTTACATCCAGGGTCTATTTTCTTTCTCCTATGAATGCCCAGTCGCTCCAGCACCATTTGTTGACAGCCTGTCTTTCCCTTAGTAAACTGCTTTTGCACCTTCATCAAAAACCAGTTTGGCAAATATGTGTGGGTCTAAGTTCTCTATTCTGTTCCATTAATCTGTGTGTCGGTCCTAACAAAACCACACAGCCTTGATTACTACAGCTATACAAGTAGTAAAATTGGGTAATTACTCCCACTTCTCCCACTTGGTTCTTTTTCAAAATTATCTTAAGCTATTCTTGTCCTTTGCTTTTCTGTATAAATTTTAGAATAATTTTGTCTGTCTTCAGAAAAACCTTCCTGGGATTTTGGCAGGAATTGGAGATAACCGACATCAATCTGTTTTGGGGAGAACTGACATCTTTATTGAGTATTTCAATCTATGAGTAGGTCACATCGCTTCATTTATTAAGAATTCCTTTGATTTCTTTTTAGCAGTGTTTTCTCTTTTTTAAAAATATTTTATTTATCTGTTTTTCTTCTTTTTTTAAAGCAGTGTTTTATAGTTTTCAGGATACAGGTGTGAACCTAAAAGTATCTGAGACAGATTGCAATCAATTTAGAATGATTATTTTGCTAAGATTAAGGACACCCATGACACAGCTTCAGATCCTCATGACATCTGCCCAAGGTGGTTGGGACACAGCTTGGATTTATACATTTTGGGGAGACATGAGACATTAATCAGTACGTGTACAGTGAACATGGCTTCAGTCTGGAAAGGGGGGACCACTCAAAGCTGGGGGAGGGGCTTCTAGGTCAGAGGTAGACAAGAGACAAATGTTTGCATTCTTTTGAGTCTCTGATCAGCCAGCCTTTCACCAAAAACACATGTGGGGTGGATTCGGGGAGTAGCCACTTACTCCTTAGTTTGGCTTAGAGAAACAATAGGTCAGAGGAAGCTGTCCCACCTGGATTTGTCTCAGTGAACAGAGGGAGGACTTTGAGTTCTCTGTCTTTGATCCACAAGGAATTTCCTTGTGGGAAAATGGTGAGGGAGGTATGTCGCTTTTAAAAATCTTTGCAGCTGTCTTATTTAGGATGAAAATGGGAGGCAGGTTTGCCTGACACTGTTCTTTGGCTTTGTGATTTTGGGGTTCTGAGATTTATTTTCCTTTCACACAACTCCTGTGCTTGTTTCTTTTTCTTTTGATTTACATCTAAGTATTCGTTTTCTTTGGAGTGTTTGTAAGTGGTATTGTATTTTGAATTTTGATGCTCATGGGTTCATTGCTAGTATACAGAAATACATTTGATTTTTGTATGTCCTGTGGCCTTGCAAACTCACTTATTGTTCTAGGAGTCTTTTTAAACATTCCTTGGGATTTTCTGGGCAGACAGTTGTGTCATAGATTGAAATACTTAATATTGTTAATTTGACAATACTCTCCAAATGGATCTGTAAATTCAACAAAGTCCCTTTCGAAATCTTAGCTGCCTTATTTGCAGAAATTGATAAACTGACCCTAACATTCATATGGAAAGGCAAGAGTCTCATATTAGCCAAAATACTCTTGAAAAAGAAGAATACAGTTCGAAGACTCATACTTTCCAGTTTTAAAACTTACAACAAAGCTATGCTAACAAAGAGAATGGTGGTGGCAGAAGAATAGATCTGCTGATCAATGGAATGGAATTTAGAGTACAGAAATAAATCCTCGTATTTACGGCCAGTTGGTTTTTGAGAGCGGTGCCACCATTTCTTC
Organism: Alouatta palliata; assembly: GCA_004027835.1. Classification (NCBI taxonomy): domain Eukaryota; kingdom Metazoa; phylum Chordata; class Mammalia; order Primates; family Atelidae; genus Alouatta; species Alouatta palliata. Next base: position 27,919 of record PVKV010016373.1, read on the forward strand.
TTTTGTTTCCTCCTTTTCCATGTGTATATGTTTTATTTCCTTTCCTTACCTGCTTGCACTGGGTAGAACTTTCAGCACTACCTTGAATGAGTGGCAAGAGGAGACATCCTGGCCTTGTTTTCAATGTAATTTGCTTTTTTTTTCTTAAATAAAAAAGACTTTATTTCTTAGAGCAGTTTTGGGTTCACAGCAAAATGGAGAGGAAGGTACAGAGATTTTTCCATGTATCCTCTGCTCCACACAAGCACAGCCTCCCTCACTGGCAATTTCCACACCAGAATGGTCCATTTGACACAGATTGATGAACCTGCATAGACACATCATTGTGACCCAGAGCTGGGTTCACGCTTGGTGTTGGTTGGAAAACGTGTAATGACGTGAATCCACCATTACGGTATCATCCGGAGGAGTTTCCCTGGCCTAGGAATCCCCTGTGTTCTCCCTGCTCAGCCCCCCCCCTCAACCCCCAGCTCCTGGTGATCACTGATCTTTTTACTGTCTCCACAGTTTTGCCCTTTCCGAAATGTCATAGAGTTGGAATTATACAATATGCAGCCATTTCAGATTGGCTCCTCTCACTCAGTAATACGCATCTGTGTTTCCTCCATGTCTTTTCATGGCTTGATAACCTCGTTTCCTTTTAGTCCGGGATAATCTTACATTGTCTGGCTGTAGCACAATTTGTGTCTGTTCATCTGCTGAAGGACTTCTTGGCTTCTTCCAAGTTTCGGCAATTATGAATAAAGCTGCAAACATCCATGTGCAGGTTTCTGTGTGGACATGAGTTGTCAACTCCTTTGGGTAAATACGAAGAAGTGTGAATGCTGGGTCGTATGGTATAAATATGTTTTGTTTTGTAAGAAACTGCCAAATCGTCTTCCAACGTGGGTACCATTTTGCGTTTCCACAGCAGGAATGAGAGCTCCTGCTTCTCCACGTTCTCACCAGCGTTTGGTGTTGGTGGTGGTCTGGAGTTTGGCCATTCTAATAGGTGTGTCGTGGTGTTTTAATTTGCATTTCTGATGACAGGAGGTGGAGCATGTTTTCAGATGCTTATTTGCTGCCTGTGTATCTTTGGTGAGGTGCTCCTTTGCCTCTAAAGGTCTTTGACTCATTTTTTAATCAGGTTGTTTGTTTTCTTTTCCTTTCTTTCTTCTCTCTTCTTTTTTTTTTTTTTTTTTTGAGGCAGTCTTGCTCTGTCATCTAGGCTGGAGTGCAATGGTGTGATCTCAGCTCACTGCAACCTCTGCCTCTGGGGTTCAAGCAATTCTCCTGCCTCAGCCTCCTGAGTAGCTGAAATTACAGGCATGTGCCACCACACCTGGCTACTTTTTTTTTTTGTATTTTTAGTAGAGATGGGGGTTTCACCATGTTGGTCAGGCTGGTCTCGAACTCCTGACCTCAGGTGATCCACCCACCTCAGCCTCTGAAAGTTCTGGGATTACAGGCATGAGCCACTGTGCCCAGCTTTTCTTTTTCTATTTTTTTCAGACAAGGTCTCATTGTAGCTACCAGGCTGGTCTCAAACTTCTGGGCTGAAATGAACCTCCCGCCTCAGCCTCCCAAATAGCTGGAATTACAGGTGCAAGCCCCTGTGCCTGGCTCTGTTTTCTTAACGTTGAGTTTTAAGAATTCTTTGTGTATTTTGGCTAATGATCCTTTATCAGATATGTCTTTTAGCAAATATTTTCTCCTGTTCTGTGATTTGTCTTTCCATTCTTGACAGTGTTTCACAGTGCAGAAATGTTCAATTTTAATGAAATGCAACTTACCAATTCTTTCTTTCATAGATTATGTCTTTGGTGTTGTATCTAAAAAGGCATTGCCAAACCAAGGTCATCTAGATTTCCTCCTATGTTATCTTCTAGGAGTTCTACAGTTTTGTTTTTGTTGTTGTTTTTTTAAACACTTAGATCTGTGATCCATTTTGAGTTAATTTTGTGGTGTGTAAAGTCTGTGTCCTGATTTGTATTTTTGCATGAGAATGTCCAGTTGTTCCAGCACCATTTCTTGAAAAGACTTTTTTTTTTTTTTCTCCATTCCTTTTGCTCCTTTGTCAAGGATCAGTTGGCTATTTCATGTGGGTCTATTTCTGGACTTTCTATCCCCCTGCATTGCTCTGTCTATTCTTTTGCCAATTCCACACTGTCTTGTGCAATCTGCTTTGAAAACTCATTTACCGAGACCTTAGTTTTGGTTATTATGTATTTTTTTTTACTTCTACAGTTTCCAATCGGCTCTTTAAAAAATTTCCTGTCTTTCTTTATGGGTTTCAGATGTGACTTTATGTATCTGCAGCGCGCTAAGTGCAGCCGGGTGGAGACGCGTGTCTGACTGCCCCGGGTCTGGCAGCCTCTCTGGCTCTCTCCTCATCCTCATGCCTCAGGTGCTTCCATGCATTGCTGCCTTGAGTACCTGGTGATCTCTGACTGTGTGCCAGGAAGGTGTATTTGATAAATTGTGCGCAGAAATATTTTGAAGTCTTGGATGACGAGACCTCTCTACAGGAAAATAGCATTTGCCACCATCCGTTGCTGGTATCCCCATCATTCGGTTTCAGGTGTTGGGAGCCTCTGGGCCCCAGGTGAAGTGGAACTGGGCTGCAAGGACTGGTGCAGCCTGTCCCTTCTCCTGTGTCCTCACTCCTCCTGCTGGCAGGTGGGGCCAGAATCGAGCCTGAGTCCAGTGTGAGGGACACATACTCCCAGCATCAGGGACGGTGGCTTTTCAGGAGCTTGATGCTCATTAAAGAATGCTACTGCTGCCCCCCTCAAGATGAACAAGAGGCATCTGGCACGTCCCACTGGGGCCACGGACGGCATGCCGTCTGCAGTGATCAGTTCTGGTCGCCCCCCACATGCTTGCAGCTCTGTCTCGTCGGGTGCTCGTGCCAGATTCAGGGCTCTGTCACTCCTCTCTGACCTTGCCCTAGCCCCTTTGGAGGTGGCATCCACCTGCCAGTGCCCTTGACTATTCAGGATGAACTTGTGCGCCCAGCTCCCTCCAATGCCACCCTCTGCTCCTCAGCTGGGACCCCAACCCCTGGTCCTCCACCTTCCCCAACAGAGTGACAAATTACAGGGGCACAGGTTCCCCGTGCACATTTTTGAAACACTGAAGCAAACAGCAACCTAGGGAACAGTTGACATGACACTCCTTTATTAAAACCTAAGGATATCATTATAAAAACTACTGTATATAAAGACAAAAGCAGAGCAACAGCAGTCAGTGAAAAACACATTGTTACATTCTAGTAGTAGTATTAGGAACATTACTAGTTTTTGGTTTTCCCGGTTATCCTCTCTCAGACCCCCTGCCTGCTCCCATGAAGTCAGGGTGGACAAGAGAGAAAACGTTTCCATCCCTCCACCCTGCTGCTGCGTGCCCTTTCAGGCTGGCCCTGGGGAGGACACATCGACCTTTGGTGGGAGGTTTCCTGCCTTGTTAAGCTGACTGACCCCTCACCCTTGCAGCCCCCACCTCGTTACTGCACATTGCCCAGACGCTGACCACTTGGTTATTTGACTGTGACATATGTCACTATCTTTAAGATAGGGCATGGGGAAAAATAGAAACTGAGTATGAGAAACTGATGTGCAATTCCAAGAAGCAGCTTTCTTGGGCTCCCAGTTTGGTGCATGTTGTGGCCGGGGTGGCCATGTAACCTACAGTTTTTGATCCAGTGCTCAGGATTGGCACTGACCAATGTGGATTCTGCAGTTTTTGGAGGGGCTGATTTAGGGTCATTCAACAGGGTACCTCATCCCACCAACCCAAGGGTCACCATTCTCAGTGCAGCCCATGTAAACGGTATTCCTGGGAGCCCATGACCATTGGTGGGACAGTGTCTGGAGTTGAGCCCTGCAGCAGCCCTGAATTTCAGTCTGTCAAGGGCAAATCCATCAGGGCTTTGATGTGAAGATAGGAGTTTTAGGTACAAAGTAACTAATAGCCAAATCTGCTCATTCATCAAGCACCTATCTAGCACCAGCTGTTGGCCAGGGGCTTGGACTAGAAACGGGGTTGGGTAGGGGCAATGACACCTCCAGAGTCACTTCCGTGGGTGGGACAGGTAAGCGTTCTGTATGTATTTTGTGAATCTGAACATGTCTGTTAGGCACAACTAGTCATTTCATAGGCGGTCCCAGCTATAGCAGGAACGGCTCCCAGATGGGCACTCAGCAAGTATCTGTTGAACAGGTGAGGGAAGCGCATATCATTGCACGGGTTTTCTAGGAGGATCCTGACCTCTTCCAGCTGGCCTGACTGCCTAACTTTAACATTTGAGCTTTTCTGGCCACAACCCCCAAAGTTCTCTGCATTCATTTAAGTACCAGAGCGGGATTGTTGGTGCCACAGTGAGGAACAAGGGCACTGTGTGTGGCATCTGCCACACAGTAAGTGTACAGGCTTGTCTTCTGGAGGGCACAGGGTGTGGCTCCAGCCCAGGGATGTATTCCTGGACTGCAAAGGGCAATGATCAGGGCGTCACCCACTCACAGCCCCAGTGACCATCCGGATGCTATTGTGTTGGCCAGGCAGACACACTCTGATGCCCACCACGTGAGCAGGATGATTAAGAATCCCTGCACTTTGCTTCCATGATTCCAACCCTAGATTTTCACAGCAGACGAAAGGGGCTCACGTGGATGTCTCCCTCCAGTGACGGGTGGCCCTTCAACATTGCTAAGACCTATGCCCCCAGTAACGCTATCCAGGGCTGTAATATTTTCTTTCTTCCTTTCCTTCCCTATGGAGTCTCATTCCATTGCCCAGGCTATGTGCACCCTCTGCCTCCTGGGTTCATGTTAATTTCAAGCATGGGGGCATCTGTAAATTCACTTCTGCACGTTCTTCCTGTTGATGGGGACCAGCCAAGTTGAAAAATTAAAATAAGCCAACAAAACATTCTCCACGTCTCCACCCCCAGGAACACTGTCTCCTTAATAGACATGGTGATTGTGAAGGCTGACAAGAGTCAGCAGAGGGGCTGGGGTGGGATGGCATCTGGAGGGATGTAAAGGACCCGACCTGGACAGAGGCCTGTGGGGGAGTCAGTGCCAGGCTCAGCCCTGGTCTGTTTGACTAGACCTGAAGAGAGCTTTTGGGTTGATGGTGAACTGGGAACCATCTCCTGACTCAAGGAGCCTGTTAACCCCCATTCCTGGTGGTGGTGTTCCTGACATTCTCAAGTCCTTCTCTTCAGCCCTGGGCTGAATTTGAATCTTTCTGATGATGGGAGGGGAGAGCCCCCCACCCAGGGACCACCGTCAGCTGCCCACCTGCTGCTTTCTAGAGTATTGTAGCTAGCAAGAGGGACCGGATCTACCTGTGGAATCACCTGTGTGTGCATGTGTGTACATGTGCACGTGTTCATGTGTGTATGCACTTGTGTGTTTTCAATTAAGGCCTGTTGCAATGGTCATGGTCAGGTGCTGGCCAGGCAGCTGGAGGGGTCCAGGCGAGGCGGGCGAGCAGGCTGCTTCTCTAGGTGCAGGGCATGGTCAGAGGCTACCGTTGAGGGCATCGAGCCAGCAGGCACTACCAGCTCTTGGTTCTGAATAGAGATTCTGAAACACACAACAGTCACATCATACACAGACCAGAGGGGAAGCATAAAACTGCTCGTGAATCACACACAGTTCCCAGTGGGAAACAGTCCTTACAAACGCGGTCACTCTGCACAGCAGCCTCGAACGCAGATTCCTCTGTGGACATTGTGTCCTCTTCTCTCATGTTTCTTTTCATATTATTACAAATTACGTGGTGATGGACAGAAGCTCACAGTAAAGAGTAAAAGTAGGCAGCTTAGAAAATCAGGTGTAGGAGTCACTAAAAAACACTAACTCTAGAAATCTAAACTTGAACTCATCAGGACCCTGAATTCCTCTTGTCTCAGGGACACTCTACTCATTGAAGGACCTGCCAACCACAGCAGGATGGGGACAAGGTTTATCACAATGACCTGGGGACCTATGGGGTTTTGAATACACACCCCCCACCTGCTTTCCACACCGTGTTCACACCCACGTGACACTGTTCTCACCCCTCGGCTCCCCCAGGAGACAGCAAGTGCTGAGCTCCCTGGAACCCCACCTCACACACTTCACAGGTGAGAGGCAGGGGCTTTGAGAGGTTAAGTGGCTGGCGGGGGTCGCCTGCGAGAAGGAGGGTGTGGTGGCTGTCTGCAGTCCGCACCTGCCTCTGCCAAAGGCTGCCTGTAGCAGGTGTGCGGGGTCTTGGTGATCTCTGCTGAGGCCTCCTGCTTGCCACAGAATGTTCCAGGCCTCAGCCCGGCTGCCCCGAAAGAGCAGCAGGAAAACAGACCCCATGGGGCTTTTCAGTTCTTCCTGAAAGACCTCTGTTGGGACCAGGAAGAATGTCCTTCTAGAAGGTTGTAAATAGCAAGGGATGCCCCTCTGGTGAACCCCAGCTCTAGCCATCTATCTGGCAGTGACCTCTGACCCCAGGTGTCCAGGACAGGGAGGCAAGGCCACCAGTTCTTTCGGCACAGGAAGCACCTATAGAGCATCATCCAGAATAGCAGGACACCAGAGTGGCAAACCCCTTAAATAACCATCTGACTCCTGCCGGTTACCAGTGAGGAAAGTGAGTGCACAGGCCTTGCCTGAGGTCACTGCGCTCAGTGGCAGAGCTGATATCAGAATCTGGGTCTTGCTCCCCCTCCCCCCACACCTCCCCCACTGCTGCCAAGGCTTCCTTTGCCTCCAGAGGCACCGCACAGGGGCTGCCCCAGCTGGGCTTGCGGGCAGGCTGTGCACCCCTCTATGGCAACATAGCCCTGGGAAGGCTCACATCAGGGGACCGCAAGCCATGCCTTTCTCTAATTGACACCCCAAGCAGAGGTTCTCCTACTTTGCCTCGGCCAAGCCGTATGCCTGGAAGAGACGGCTGGGCCCACAGACTGAAGCCAGGGGCCTGGGTCTTCCACAGCTGACCTGTGGGACCCTGGGCAAGCCACTTGACCTGGCTGAGTCTGTGTTCTCATCCATAAAAGGGGGAGAGCCTCTTCTTTCTCGGGCTGTAGAGAGGATGGAGCGCCAGGCAGCATGGAGGATGCTTTATGCCCTAGCAAGTTGGTTCTGCTTTCCCAAAGGCAGGGCAATGTGTGTGTGCAGCGTGACTCAGTGGAGCCCAGAGCTGGGCACTCCTGCCTTCCGCCTTCCATCTGGGTCCCAGCTACCTGGCTTTCTTATGCTTCCTTGAAACCACCAAGCCTATGGCTGCCACAGGGCCTTTGCACTAGCTGTTCCCTCTGCCTGGAAAGCTCTTTTCCTGTCTTTAACACCCATGGCTTGTTCCTCTGTCATTCAAATCTGGGCTTCAATCACCTGCTCAGGAAGGCCTTCCCAGACCTCTCCAGGAGCACAAGGGCCTCACCCACGCGTCCCTTAGACTGAGTTCTCAGTGGAGCACTCACTGTCTTCCCACCCCAGCTAGAAAGCCAGCACAGTCAGCAGGGACCTGCCCTGCTCACTGTCATGTCTGGTGAATGGATGGGCGGTCAGCGTGAGAACAGTGGGTCTGACGAAGTGAGGAAACCGAGTCAGAGGATACACATGTCTATTAAGCAGGGCCTCCCAAGCTAAGAGCAGAGGGAGATTTGGTATCACTAGCAGCCATGGAATGAGTGTGTCTGTCTACACTGGCAGCATAGCCTTTAGAGATGTTTGTGATCATTTAGGTGATGCCATCTCATCTGTGCCCTGGGGAAGGGGTGCAGGGAGTGGAGGTGATTAGCTCCGTGGGTGGATGTGATGGGCATCTAAGTTTACGTGGAAGTCCCACTTTAAAGTAGATGGATTTCTAGAACCCTCCTCCCTGGGTTTCCATAGCCTTGTTGCCCTTTCCCGTAGAGATCCATGTGTCTGTCTCTCCCACCAGATGGGGAGCTCCCCAGGGGCAGAGATGAGGTCTGGCTCATCTCTCATCCCCATCACTGCCCAGCATGGGGCCTGGCACACAGCAGGCACTTAGCCACAATGTGCTGAGTGGATCAGCGCTCCAGGCTGTGATGGTGGAGAACTCAGGGTGACGGCCTGCGGAGGCATCAAGGAGAGGCTCCCCGCATTGTGCAGGGTGTGCCCCGGCTGGGGAGCATGTCATATCCAGGGTGTTGGAGACTGGACTTTGGGTTCCTGTACCCCTGAGGTCAAATGAGGGGTTGATCTCTTCCTGGCCATGTGGCCCTGGGCACCCCTTCCCCAGTTTCTGCAGGGGGTTAGTCATACCTGTCTCCCAGGTGGTGAGTGTGTGCAGGAAAATACCTGCCCTGTCCTCAGCCTGAGATGCATCCCTTAGTATTACTATCAATCATTACAGGAAAGAATTCTTTAAGAACCAACCCTGACTGGCATTTTCAAATCCCCAGTGCCCCCCGAGACACAGAGGGGCTGTACCCTGTGCTTAGCAAGAAACTTGTGGCCTGGACATCCACACTGATGAGAACCCCCAGCCAGAGGGTGGCCCATGCCCATCAGAGAACTTGAGTGGGGAAGCCCCAGTAAAAACCAACCAAGCGAACGGAACACCCCAAATCACACACGCGCACACACACACACGCACATTCAATATTCTGACACGAATAGGCCCAAGGGGGCGCTATTGGAGGGAGCGGGGGCAAGGGAAGCTTCGATTTTCAACCGCAGGTATAACTCACGGGCCTCAATCCTCCCGGCTGGAACCAGCCAGGGTTGCTTTGTCTTGGTCATCCTGAGTCCACAATGAGTCACCTCTCAGAAGCCACCAGCCCAAAATAGGACTATTGCTTGCGGACAGGTGGCTCAGAATGCCTTCCCCTGCACCCCCAGCCCCTACCCCTGAGTTTGCTCCTAATCTTAGAAGTCCGCGGAAGGGGGCTTTGGGCATAGGCAGCATTTCCTCCTCTGCCACGGCCGCCACCTCAGCTCTCCCTGGCATCTCTGTAGAAGTTGTTCTTCTCGGAGGCTGCACCGGGTGCTTCAGCTCTCATCTCCCCCATCCTGAGGCACAGCAAAAGGGTTTTCTGGAAGAAATAGAAAAAAAGTGTCACATGGTGTTTCCTCCATGGCTACCCACTGGGAACATTTCTCTCTGGCCTCAGTGCCAGAAGCAGCCAGGTTTCCTCTGATTACCTGGCGTTTGCCTTCTGAACATTGTGAACCATGTGACTTTAAGACTGGAAGCAAGATAAAAATATCTGCTATCGTTACAGCTCCGTAGAGTACTAGAGTCCTGGCCTACGCAGTAAGACAAGAAAAAAAAAAAAATAGAATAGAACTGAAGTAGAACCACCAAGGTTACAGTTAATTGTGGATAACTTACATAGAAAACTGAACAGAATCAACAGGTTAATTAGTAAATGGAGAATACAGACAGACATCTAATAGTTAACCTATAAGACATCAGATCAACTTATAAAATGCAACAGTGTGCAATGACCAGGATAATTATATGTCTGGGCTTGGGACAGTCTCAGTTAACACCTATTGTTGTGACATTTTTAATACTGTTCCCCTTTTACCTTGAAAAGTATTCTGATTTGGATGATAAATTATATGGTCACCCTTGCTATAAAAAACTAAACAGTATGAAACACAGATACGGATACCATTCATACTGACAAACACCATTATGCATTTTGGAATGACACTAAGATATGACCATGTCATACAAAGTGAAGGAGAAGAGACCAAGGTGCTCCCAGAACAGGGAAGAATCAGACCAGTGTAATAGCATCTGCAGTGTGGAAACAGGTCTGCCGGGCACTTAGAGCTTAGATTGGCAGTCATGTTGCAAACAAGACACTGAGGAAAAGAAATCCAAACTCCGTCTGTGGCAGGCAGCACGAACCCCATGCCCTGTGTCTGTTATAGGAGTAATTGCCCAGTCAAAAATACTTACCTTCCCAGACTCCCTTGCAAGCAGGGGTGGTCACATGACCCAGTCTGGCCAATGCTGTGTAAATGGGAGTCTATTGGGAAGGGGATAGGAATCTGGGGAAAGATGGACTATCTTGCATGCATGAGAACGAAAGACGCTCACTAACACAGGTGCAGGAGAAAGCAGGGAGAAATTTCATTCTGGTGGCAGCCCACCCTGGACTACCCCATCCACACTACTGCAGGAGGGTTTTTTACTTGCATATATTGCATCTGATGACAGTTCTTAACTGATAAACCATCTTCAACCAAGCTTAAAGTGCATTTTTTTGGGCAAACCGGGAGGTCAAGGGAGGGGCTCTGACAAAGCCAGCAAAGCCCACCTGTCCAGAGTGAGTGATATGCCAAGAGGCAGAACCTACTCTCTCTTCTTAGCATCAGTGGGAACATGTACAGGGGCTAAGGGTGGGGGATTCTGTTGGGCCATCTTCTCTGCTTCACCGAACACAGCCAGGTGTAGGTATTCTCCATAGCACCCATCTCTATCCAGCGTACCACCTATTGTACTTACTTGAATACTCTGTCTTGCCCAAATAGAAAGTTAGCTACACGAGGGCTAATGTGACTGTGTGTTTTACACATTGCTGCATTGCCAGGGCCTAGAGAAGTAAGTGGCATACTGTAGGGGCTTAATAAATATTTGTCAAATGAATGAATGAACCAAGAATTTAAAGCCCAATGAACCATCTTTCAAGTATAAAGTCAACAGAAAAATGTGCTGAGCATGCTTTTGAATTATAGTTCCCATTTCTCCTTTTTAATAAAATTATTCAGGACACCCTTACGCAAATCAAGAATGTAAGGATGGGCAGATGATTTTTAAAAAGTTTTGTGGATGGATGGCGGTGATGGCTGCTGTATTAGTCTGTTTTCATGCGGCTGATGAACACGTAATAGACTGCGCAATTTACAAAAGAAAGATGTTTAAATGGACTTACAGTTCCACATGGCTGGGGAGGCCTCGCAATCATGGTGAAAGGCAAAGAGGAGCAAGTCACATGTTCTGTGGATGGGGGCAGGCAGAGAGAGCGCTTGTGCAGGGAAATTCCCATGTTTAAAGTCATCAGATATCATGAGATGTATTCACCATCATGAGAACAGTATGGGAAAGACCCACCCCCACGATTCAATGGCCTCCCACTGGGTTCCTCCCATGATGCCTGGGAATTGAGAATTACAACTCAAAATGAGATTTGGGTGGGGACACAGCCAAACCGTGTCAGTCGCCCTACAGGGAGAAGGTCCTTAATGCCCCTGAACTGTATACTTAAAAATGGTTAAAATGGTAAATGATATGGGCATTTTACCACAATTCAAAAAAGGATGAGCAGAAGCATAACAAACAAATGCAAAGGAAGGAAAATCCAGGGATCAGGGTGTAAATGGAACACTACCAAGAGCGCCAGAATTGCGTGTAGAATTTGTGTAACTGTAAGGACTATGTCTGCAGCCCGTCTAAAGATTGTGGCCATCACAGAGAAGAATGAAACAAAACAGAGAACTGGCATAAATAATTAAAAAGTAGGAGGGGCTGGGTACGGTGGCTCATGCCTGTAATCCCAGCACTTTGGGAGGCCAAGGTGGGCAGATCATCTGAGTTCGGGAGTTCGAGACCAGCCTGCCCAACATGGAGAAACTCAACTCTACTGAAAATACAAATTTAGCTGGCCATGGTGGCACATGCCTATAATCCCTGCTACTCAGGAAGCAGGAGAATTGCTTGAACCTGGGAGGCAGAGGTTGCGATGAGCCAAGATCATGACTTTGCACTCTAGCCTGGGGGACAAGAACAAAACTCCATCTCCAAAAAAAAAAAAAAAAAAAGGGGGTGGAGGTGAGAACAAGGGAGATAATATAAGTAAACTATGTCATATTCATGTATAGTTGTGGGGCTTAAAGAATTGCTTAGAACTTTAAAATTAGAAGCATCAAGGTGAACAGAAAAAAATATAATCAACTAAAAATAACTTGATGGAAAGGAGACAAGAGGGGGAAAAGCAGAAATATTCTAATTTTGACATCATTCACAGGAGGGAGAAAATAAATGTTGTCTAGAGAAATAAAAGGATTAAAGCTATTATGTCGTATTATAATTATGAAGATAACCATAACACAGCTTTCCAAATTATCAGAAGACATACAAAAAATAAAACAGACAACAGAGACCATATGGTGAAAATTGACAACCCCCACAAAAGCTCTAAAAGCAGAAAGCATATCAAAGACCAAATATCTCTGCCGTATCAGTAACGGTAATGAGCTATACACACTTGCTAGAAAAAGAAAAGACGGGCTCACAAGCAGGTGTACTGAAGGTTGGATGATTCAGAAAGGTTTCATGGAAAAGGATGGGCAGATGACTTTTACAAAGTTCTGCAGGTGGGTGATGGTGATGGTTGCACTACAGTGAGAAAGTACTTAATGCCCCTGAACTGTATACTTTAAAAATTGTTAAAATGTGGCCAGGTGCAGTGGCTCATGCCTGTAATCTCAGCACTTTGGGAGGGCAAGGTGGGCGGATCACAAGGTCAAGAGATCAAGACCATCCTGGCCAAGACAGTGAAACCCTGTCTCTACTAAAAATACAAAAATTAGCCGGGCGTGGTGGCACACACCTGTAGTCCCAGCTACTTGGGAAGTTGAGGCAGGAGAATCACTTGAACTCCAGGAGGCGGAGGTTGCAGTGAGCCGAGATCACAAACTGCACTCCAGCCTGGCGACAGAGCAAGACTCCATCTCAAAGAAAAGGTTAAAATGCTAAATGTTCTGTGCATTTTACCATGATTAAAACAAAAAAGGATGAGCAGAAGCATAACAAACAAATGCAAATGAAGAAAAATCCAGGGGTCATGATCATAATATCGGACAAAGTTGAAGTCAAGGCAAGAAATACTGAATGAGAAAAAAGAAGGGCACTGTGTGAGGATGAAGGATGAGAGTCACCATGAAGATTTAACAGTAATGAGTGTTCATGTACCAAATAGCATAGCCTCAATATTCATAGAGCAAGAACTACTGGAAATTTGAGATGGAGTCTCGCTCTGTCACCCAGACTGGAGTGCAATGGTACAACCTCTGCCTCAGAGGTTCAAGCAATTCTCCTGCCTCAGCCTCCTAAATAGCCGGTATAACAGGTGCTGGCCTCCATGCCTGGCTAATTTTTTTTTATTTTTATTTTTTGCATTTGTAGTAGAAACGGGGTTTCACCATGTTGGCCAGGCTGGTCATAAGCTCCTGACTTCAGGTGATCTGCCTGCCTTGGTATCCCAAAGTGCTAGGATTACAGGTGTGAGCCATCACACCCAGCCTAGTGCATTTTAATTCACCTTTCTCAATCCATTTCAGATGCAATTGGCAAAAATAAAGAGATAGGGAGCCAAAAAATCTAATTAACAACTGTGTGTGTGTGTGTGTGTGTGTGTGTGTGTGTGTGTGTGTGTTTAAAATGCAGTCTACCTTCCTTCTATTCAAATGCTCTTGAAAATGCATATGCAAAAAATGACTATCAGGCCACAAAGATAGTAAATTCCAAAAGACATAAGACAACATTCTTTGATCACAATATACCAGAATTTGAAAATACTAATAAGGAAACCACAGATCAAACCAAACTTTGCCACCAAGAAGTTTATAAACACTTAAAAATAACCTTGAGTTAAAGAGAGCAAAAAAATAAACTGCAGAATATCTAGACTATAACAAAATATATGTTCAAGGAACTGTGGGATGCAGCCAAGCCCATACTAAGAGGAAAATATATAGCCTAAAACAGTAATCTTATTAATAAAGGAGAAAGCATGAATTAATTGCCCAACTCAAAAAGTTAGAAAAGAAGGACAAAACAACCCCAAGAAAGACATACACTAGCAGTAGGTAAATGGAAACAGAAATGGAGTTAACAGCAAAAGAAAGGAACTCATAAATAACTCCACGTTCTTCAATTTAAAATTTTTTTTTTTTTTTTTAGAGACAGGCTCTTGTGGTCACCCTAGCTGGAGTGCAATGGTACAATCATAGTTTACTGCAACCTCAAACTCCTGGGCTCAAGCGATCCCTCTACCCCAGCCTCCTGCGTAGCTAGACTACAGCTGTGCACCACTACACCCAGCCAATTTTTTTTTTTGTAGGAATGAGGTCGTGGTGTGTTGCCCAGGCTGACCTTCAACTCCTGGCCTCAAGCAATCCTCCTGCCTTGGTCTCCCAAACTGCTGGGATTACAGGCATACGCCACCATCTCTGGCCCCAACTACTTATTTTTGAAAAACAGTGAGACATGTTCATTGCTGGGGAATCTAATGAAGCAGAAGATATAATACATAGAAAGTGGAGGTGGCCAGGCATGGTGGCTCATGCCTGTAATCCTAGCACTTTGGGAGGCTGAGGTCAGGAGTTCGAGACCAGCCTGGCCAACATAGTGAAACCCCATCTCTACTAAAAAAAAAAAAAAAAAAAAAAAAAAAAAAATACAAAAGTTAGCTGGGTGTGGTAGCAGGTGCCTGTAATCCCAGCTACTCAGGAGGCTGAGGCAAGAGAATCGCTTGAACCTGGGAGGCAGAGGTTGCAGTGAACTGAAATTGTGCCATTACACCCCAGCCTGGGAGACAGAGCAAGACTGTCTCCAAAAAAAAAAAAAAAAAAAAGTGGAGGTGATTGTTTGGAAGGATTCTCCGCACTTTTGCTTTCCTGCTTCTCTTCTCACCATCCCTTAGCCCCTCCCAGCAGGCTTTTCCTCTAACTTCTCTGCAGAATTTGCCCTTGTCAAGGTCATCAAAGACCTCTACGTTAAGAAACCCAGTGGTCAGTTCTCAGTGCCCCTGTCACTCATCCTCCCAGCAGCATTGACTCAAGTGATCCCTCCACCTGCTTCCAGGACACTGCAGTCCCTTGTCCTCCTCCTCCCACTGCTCCTGTTGCAGCCCTTTGCTGGTCTGCTCACATCTGCCCAACCCCCTGTTCTCCACTCTCCCTATTCACTCGTGGATCTCACCTCCTCCCAAGGATTTAAACACTATCTTTACGTTGATGACTTTTTTTTTTTTTTTGGGGGGAGACAGTCTTGCTCTGTCACCCAGGCTGGAGATATGTTGACTTTTTGAGCCTCAAACTCTCACCTGAACTCCATTCTGATGGCCAACATGTCTACTCAACATCACAAAATGGATATTTAATAGACACCTCAAACTTAATATACCCTGAATGCATATATCCCCATCTTTCTCCCCCATCCAGCTTTTCCCACAACTTTCCTGATTTCAGGAAATACAACTCCACGCTGCCAGTTGCTCTCATCAGAGGCCTGGAGTTGTCTTTGATGCCTCTCTTCCTCTCACGCTCCATATCCAACCCAGGAGCAAATCCTGTTGGCCCTTCCATTGAAATATCAATAAGCCTCTCACTTCCTGCTGCCTCCACTGCTCCTACAGTGGTACAGGCGGGGAGGATCTTGCAGTGCTCTCTGTGCTGGTCAGTCCCTTCCATCTGCTCTCAGCACAGCAGCCAGAGGAGCCCTGTGAAAACCTAAGTCCAATGATGTTACCCCTGTCCTCAACACCCTCAGTGGCTCCCATTCACTCAGAGCAGTAGCTAAAGCCCTCCCCGCCCCATCACCTCCCTGCCCTAATCCTCACTCTTCCCTTTCATTCCTGCCACTCCAATGGTGATGGTTTGTTTCGTGTCAATTTGACTGGGCCACAGGGTGCCCTGATGTCTAGCAAGACATTTTTCTGGGCGTGTCGTGAAGGTGTTTCTGGATGAGATGAACAGGTCACCTGGTAGACGGAGGAAAACAGTGTCCTCCCTGTGCAGGTGGCCTCATCCAACCCGCGGGAGGCCGAAACAGAACCAACAGGTAAGGGGGAATGCAAGCTATCTCTGGCTGTCTTTGAGTGGGGACATTGTTCTTCTCTTCCCATTAGACTCAGGCAGGGACTAGAACTCACACCATAGGCTCTCCTGGGTCTCAGGCCCTCGACTCACACACTGGAACTCACACCATCAGCCCTCCTGGGTCTCAGACCCTCGACTCACACTGGAACTCACACCATCAGCCCTCCTGGGTCTCAGACCCTCGACTCACACTGGAACTCACACCATAGGCTCTCCTGGGTCTCAGGCCCTCGACTCACACACTGGAACTCACACCATCAGCCCTCCTGGGTCTCAGGCCCTCGACTCACACTGGAACTCACACCATCAGCCCTCCTGGGTCTCAGACCCTCGACGCACACTGGAACTCACACCATCAGCATTCCTGGGTCTCAGGCCCTTGACTCACACTGGAACTCACACCGTCAGCCCTCCTGGGTCTCAGGCCCTTGACTCACACTGGAACTCACACCATCAGCATTCCTGGGTCTCCAGCTTGCCCACTGCGGACCTTTGGATTCCTCAGCCTGCACAGCTGCAGGAGCCAATTCTCTGCAGTGTATGTCTTCATGTGTGTCTGTATGTGATCGGCTGTTTCTCTGGAGCACGCTAATACACCACCTGTACCAGCCTGCTGCTGTCTCTTTTCCCGGATAAACCCAAGGCTGACTCCCCGATCTCCTTCAAGCCACCTTTTTAGTGAGCCTCTTGGCCACCTGTTAAAATTATCCTCTTTCTCAAACGCGCTTTCTGCCTGCACGTTGCTTTTCCCCTCGGCACTCTCACTGTGTAACAGTCCACATATGTCACACACGCATGCATTTTAAAAATTGTCTGCAGTCCCTGTAAAAGCAGGCTTTTTGCTGCTTTTGGCCCATGACTATATCCCCAGGGCCAGTGATGATGCCTGGCACAGGGTAGGCACTCAATTAAGGTGAACCGAACAAACAGAAGAACAAAGGCAGCTGCCACCCGCTCCACTCTACGGAAATCAAGAAGCCTCCATGAAATGGATCAATTTCCAAGAAAAGAGAAATTACCCCAAGGATCTGGGACGGGAGAATCTAAACAGACCAAATGCCAAGAAGAGAGAGAGAAACCGTCAAATAGCAAATCCAGAGTCTAAAATAAGAGAAATGCAAATGAAAGCCATAATGAGAGACGATTTCAGAGTGCAGACAAAAGGGAGCATCCGCATCCCTTGGCTTGCCGCCCTGACACAGATCGAGAGGGCTGAGAGCTCGACGCGTGTGCTGCTTTGGGTTTCCGCTTCACTGCTGGTCGAGGGGACGCCGGGGTAGTTTGTGTGGAAGGCAATTTGACACATGCCTACGATACAGATGCCCACATCCTCTGACCCAGCAGTCCCATGTAACAGTTATCCTACAGACATGCTCACGAGGGCAACACAGGTACAGGCACATTCATCACAGAAACGTGAGTAAAAGCAGAAGATTAGGATCAATCAAGTGTCCATCACTAGAATGACCAGTTCAAAAACAACAGCTCCCGCACAACGGACAGCCCCACAGAGACCGGCAGGCCCAGGCCGCCGTCCTCAGCCACCTGCCATGCCCTGCTTTCCTTCCCTGGGCGCTGGTCATCGAGATGTGGAGATTCATGGTCTGTGGCGCTAATGCCACTTACCCACAGAGCCCTCTGCCCTGAATGCTAGTCCTGAATTCCCACCTTCCTCCCCTGGGAAATGTCTATGCTTACCACTCAATGTTTCTGTAAGCCTAAAACTGCTTTTTAAAAAATAAAATCTATTCATTACATAGATAACAAAATTCATAAGACAGTGAGATGTCACTTTAAATCCATCAGATCAGTCAAACTTAGGAGATCAGATGATTTGAAAGGTGAGTGAACACCTGCAAAGGGGACTCACCAGCCTGCTCTGCAGATGACCCGGCAACCTCTCTCTGCCGGCACTTCCCTAAGAAGCCCTGGAGCTGGTCTTCAGGGGAACTCGGCACCCTTCCTAGGAAACTGCATGAGCACAGGCGTCTTCTTTTTTAAAACCTTTCAAGTTCAGAGGTACCTGTGTGGGACGTGCAGGTTTGTGAAACAGCTCAATGTGTGTCATGAGGGTTTGTTGTATGGATCATTTCGTCACCCAGTTATGAAGCCTAGTACCCATTAGTTATTTTCCTAGTTTTCTCCCTCCCCCCCTACCCTCTGCTCTCCAGTACCCCCAGTGAGTGTCATTCCCCTCTGTGTGTCCATGTGCTCTCATCATTTAATTCCCACTTATAAGTGAGAGCACGTGGTATTGGGTTTTCTGTTCCTGTGTTAGTTTCCTGGCCTCCAGCTCCAACCATGTCCCTGCAAAGAACATGATCTTGTTCTTTTTTATGGCTGCATAGTATTCCACGGTGTACACACAGGCTTCCACATGGTTCTCAAAAGTGAGGACGCAAGAGCCCCTATGGCAGAATGTGTAAATCTAGCACACACCACGTTGGGTAAAGGGTAAGAAACACTACACATGAGGCCAGGCACAGTGGCTCACGCCTGTAATCCCAGCACTTTGGGAGGCTGAGACGGGTGGATCACCTGAGGTTGGGAGTTCGAGACCAGCCTGACCAACATGGAGAAACCCCATCACTACTAAACCTACAAAATTAGCTGGGCGTGGTGGTGCATGCCTGTAATCCCAGCTACTCGGGAAGCTGAGGCAGGAGGATCACTTGAACCCAGGAGGTGGAGGTTGTGGTGAGCCAAGATCGCGCCATTGCACTCCAGCCTGGGCAACAAGAGTGAAACTGACAAACAGGGAAGAAAAAAATATATACATGAAAACACTTCCATGTTCCCAGCATTGTACATAATTTAGGCATCACACTCAAGAGGTAAGAATGGCGGGGAGGGTAGTGGGGACAGGGGGCAGGTACAGTAAGGGGCCCATCACAGCCTTTCATGTGGGAGCTTTGGACCAGGAGGTGTGGCCAGCTCAACATTCTGGATATGAGGGTCCGAAACCAGAACAAAGCCTGGCTGGCTTGATCATGAGGCTGAAATACTGAGCACATAACACAAGGCAAGTGAGAGAGGCAGAGCGTCCTTGCCCACCCCGCTACGTTCCTAGGTGGAAACCTGCAACAGGGTGACACATGGTAGAAACAGCCAGAGGCCCAGGGAAGCTGGGAAATGGCAGGATGGGGGCTGCTTCCTGGGTGGAGTCCTTGGTTGTGCACATGAGTTCCTAGAAGCACTTCCTGTCCCTGGGTTTGTGCATGGCATGACTGTGTGTGGGGACGGGCAGACATTCTCACATGCCAAGGGGAGCTGAGATGCAAAAGGAACTTTGGGTTGCACTAATAGAAGTATATGTGCCAAAATAGAGAAGAGGACCCAAAGTTCTGATCTTTGTGGTGGCTGGACCACAACGGGAGAATTTCAGCCTAGCAGGGCTTGTAACCAAGTGCCCACTTTTCCTAGAATTTACCTTTCCTGTTTCTCCGTGTGTGTGCACCTCTTAGCTCTTTAGGAATGCAATTATAACATTTACCTTCTCTCCATGAGGCACTCCCTGCACTGCAAGCTTACCTAACTATAGTTAGATTTGCTTAGAAATTCTAAGGACAAAATATTGAACCAAACCAGGTACCCTCTAGGATTCTCCCCCACCAGGAGATTGCCTCGACACAAAGGTCAATTCACAGCCTCGCTCTGTCCAGCACAGCACCCTGCGGGCTACCTGAGAAGACACAGAAGCAAGTCACTCGGACCCTGCCCCTCCTCACCCCTTCCCTGCATGCCTTTCACACCAAGTTCCCCTTTAAAGATCCCACTTTCCTTCCTGAAAGCCGAAGTGGTTCCCTTAAGTCAGGAGCCTATACCGTTACCCTCAGCCAAGCTCTGGAATAAAGTCACTTTCTTTCTACCCGACCTCGCTCTGTTAGTTGGATTCTGCAAGTGGCAAGAGGCTGGATGTGTATTCAATTACGGCCTGAGCTGAGACCCATCTCCAGCCTCCGTGCTGCATGGCTGCATTAGCGGGAAAAAAGGAAGGGAAGAATGTGACATGGACTCATTCTCAGCCCAGGACCTGGTGTCAATTCAGTCTCTGGCCTTGGAGACCCTGTCTGCAGGTGCACACAGTACAATTAGGCTAGTAAAGGTTGGGACAGAGGGAGCCCAGGGGCTGAGGGAAGGCTTGCAGAGGAGGTCCAGATGATGGTCTGGCCTCTGCTTGGTTTCCCCCAGGAACAGTGAGCTCACTCCTTTACAGGCCATCTCCTTTTAAGCTGCTCAGTTATCTGGAAAACTTGTGTACTACGGGACCAAATCCCTGCCTGTGCTCCACAGCCTGGCCTTCCTGGCCCATGTTGGTCCCTGTGGGATACGGGAGGCGGCAGCTATGCCCCTTGTCACTGCTCTTTGCTGCTCAGGCTGGAATGGAAAAGAGGTTGTCCATTCCGGGGTGGGGGCAGTGTCAGCCCTGAGTTTGGGCGAGACTTCCCCATGGTCGCCCCCGCATGACTCTGCACTTCCCAGAGTGGTTTCCCTGGAGGGCAAAGTGGCTCCGGTCACTCCCCAGAGATACACCTCTGTTTGGGGGTGACAAGCACAAAACTCAGGCTGGTGGACCCTGGAGGGGAGGCGTGCCACCGGGGCATGCGGAGAGCAGCTATGCCATTGACACGGCTCTATTGCTCGTGACAGTGGTGAGAACGTGGTGTTTTGCTTCATTACCTTTTATATCTTACATATATATATGTACACACAGACACTACATAGATTATATAGTATACCATATCATATATACTTTTATACCATATATATACTAGATTTTTATACCTTACATATACTATATTTTATATGTTATATATATATACCTTATATATACTACATATATCTTATATAATACCTTATATATACACCTTATATGTATATACTATATATACTTTATGTATATACTATATAGATTCCATATATATACTTATATATACTATATAGATTCTCTTGCAGAAAATGAAATATTTTAAAATCAATGGCATTTAAAGAAAACTCACTCTGTTTAGTTTCTTCGAGGGCGAAGTTTGGATGCCTCAGCTGGGCCTCAGGGCCTCTTGCCACTGAACTCCATCACTGCTTTCAGTCCTGAGGTCTCCACTGCAAGTCCTCTCTTTCCAGAAAACCCCAGGGTCTCTTCACACTGCTGGGAACACCCTCCCCTATCTCCACCTAGAAAACTCCTATACATCCTTCAAAACCTCACGCACTGGGCACCCTTTCTGTGCAGCTCATCCGACTCCCACAGGCCTTTGTAATACCCTGCACCACACAGCACTGCAGAGTTCCCTGCAGAGATGACCATGGCCTCAACGTCACACAAGGCTGGGTTCAGATCCCAGCTCTGCCCCTCACAAGCTGTGTGACCCTGGGCAAGTCATTAGCCTCTCTGGGCCTTACGCACCCACCTAATACTGCTCTAGGCCCTCTTCACTGCCGCAGCAGGGCTGTGGCTCCTGTAGACGCAGTCTTGCCTATCAGCCCACAGCAGCCCTGGGACCCCAAGAACATTTCCTCACTGCACAGCCTTCTGGAAGGGATCTTTGGCAAATGTCAACTCATGTCCTGCTTTCATGGCAAGGCGTGGTCACGTGCAGGGCTGTGAGTGCAGGAAGCTGCTCCTGTGTGGCCATGGGCTCCTGCCACGGAGGGCACTCGCCTGCCCTGAGGCAGGGCTCATGAGTCCCCCCAGGCACTGTGCAGGTCACCTTGCCCCTCACTGCCAGTCCCGAGAACCCCAGCCCAGGCCCACCAGCGCTCCCCTCACTCAGTGTCAACTCATGGCCCCTCGCTCCAGGCCTTCCATAAGCCAGGACTGTGGCATCTTCTCCAGCCAGGCCTGGGCTGGGGGCTTGGAACTGAGTCAGGTGTGGCCCTGCCCTCCAGGGCTCCAGGCTGGTGGGGGAGCAACACGAGGACCCCAAAACTACAGCAGAGGTGAGTGTCTGGAAGTCCTGGGGACCTGGCCAGGGTGGGGATCAAGGGAAACATTCTTGGGAGCAGCCACAGAGCCGGGCCCTGGGCAAGGTGTGTTGGGATGACAGGGAGGACACCCCAGGCAGATGGAAGGCCACCAGAGGGTCACGGCGAGGGCGGCTGTCATGACACAAGATGCTCCTGGCAGGGGTGAGTCTGGAGAGGCGGCAGCCACCAGGCCTTCGTCTGCCAGGAGAAGGCACCTGGACCCAGTCCTGGGGCCGTGGGGAGCCAGCATGGAAGAGCATTCCTAATTCTTACAGCACCAGGATTAGGGCTGCAGGGGACCGAGTCTCTCCTCTGCACCGGGCACTGGACCAAGCCCTTCCCGTGTGTGTGTACAGCCTCAGCTCTCCCAACAGCCCCGCGGGTGGGGACCCCTAGTCCCTGCAACTTGCTGATGAGGAAACTGAGGCTTGGAGAGACAGTGTCACTAGCCCAGGGCTGCATATCTAGCTAGCAATGGAGCTTGGCCTGTGCTGCTGACCACAGGGCCACACAGCCAGCCGTCTCGTCCATCTGCGATGGTGCCCTGGGCAGGCTGGAAAGCAGCAGGCTGCCCTGGTGGCCGTAGTGGCCCTGGGAACCGGAGCGAGGTCTGCAGCTGGCAGTCCCTGCGGGCTGGCGCCTGCTACCCACATAAGAAGATAACAGAGCACCTGGAAATTTGAATAACAATGGAAGCTTCCAGAATGCAGAGGGTCTGTGACAATAACCCTTCCTGCCGACAAAAGCAGGAGTCAGGAGGCACAGCACGCCTCTTTGCCAGGTGAATTGCAGACAGTGCATTCTCCAGCAGTGCCAACAGCTTGGGTTGCTTGGTGCACGGGGTGTGGGACTGGGAGCCTGAACGTATTTTTCTAAGGGATTCTCACAGGGGCCTGAAAGGGGGAGGTGCTATTCATCCTACTTTGTAAATGCGTCCCTGCAGACAGTACAGGGACATCGAGGGACCTATTCGGGGCAAGGTGGCCACCTTAAGGAACGTCACTTCAACAGAGAGCGATGCTGCCTACACGATGGAGTTGAGGGTTTGGGGAGAGGGAGGTGACCCTGGATTAACTGGCTGGGCCTGACGTCATCACAGCATCCTAATTGAGGAAGGCGGGAGGCTCAGAGACCCCAACACACACACCAGAGACCCCAACACGCACACACCAGAAACCTCAACACACACACCAGATACCCCAACACGCACACACCAGAAACCTCAACAAACACACACCAGAGAC
>PVKV010016374.1:0-50947 GCA_004027835.1 Alouatta palliata
GGGAGAGAGGGAGAGAGGGAGAGAGGGAGAGAGTTTTGCTGTTTTCTCTTGCGTCCTTGACTTCTACTTTGGTTTCTCCTAGTGAGTCTCTATTTTGGATAGAGTCATTTGAAGGCTACCTAATAGTCTATGCCTATTTCTGAAGTAACTAAAAATGAACTCTGTGTTTCATTTCTTTTGGAATGGCAAATTTTGGTTGTAAACTGGACTCCACTCATATCCACCAGCCCCACTGATCTCAATCACTCCATCTTAATGGGTACCCTTCACTGATAATCATAAATAAAAGGTCACCCCTATAATTCCAGCACTTTGGAAAGCTGAAGCAAGACCAGCCTGGGCAACAGCAAAACCCCATTTCTACAAAAAACTGTAAAAAGCTCTTCACTTTAAACACTCATGCTATAAAAATTAATACCTACTAAACAATAACTTAGGTGATATTTTATAAAAGAATTATCTCAGTAACACAATAATAGTGGAGGACTTCAATATTCTACTGACAGCACTAGGCAGAACATCAAGATAGAAAGTCAACAACACTAAAAAAAAATGGACTTAAACTATACTCTAGAACAAATGAAAATAGATATTTAGTTTATATAGAACATTCTTCCCAACAACTGCAGACTATACATTCTTCTCATCAGCACATGGAACATTTCCATCATATGATAGGCCACGAAACAAGTCTCAATAAATTTAAGAAAATTGAAAAAAACTGGAAATCAAATCCAGAAGGAACCCTCAACACTGTACAAACACATGAAAATTAAATAATCTCCTCTTGAATGATTTTTGGGTTAACAATGAAATCAATATGAAAATTAAAAAAATTCCTTGAAATGAATGATAGTGACACAACTTATTCAAACCTCTGGGATACAGCAAAAATGGTGCTAAGAGGAAAGTTCATAGCATTAAATGCCTATGTCAAAAAGCCTAAAGGAGCACAAATTGACAACCTAATGTCATACCTACAGGAAATAGAGAAACAAGGACAAATTCAACCCAACCCAACAGAAGAAAAGAAATAACAAAGAATGGAACAGAACTAAATGAAATTGGAACAAAAATTACAAAAGATAAATGAACAAAAAAGGGGTTCTTTGAAAAAAATAAACAAAACTGATAGGCCATTAGCAAGATTAACCAAGAAAAGAGAGAAGATACAAATAAGCTTAATTATAAATGAAACTGGAAATATTACAATAAATGACAGATAAATAAATCATTCAAAGTGTGAGAGGAAAATAAATCCTGGGGCCCCCAAATCACAATTGAATGCTTTTAACAAGTTATTATACTCTATGAACAAAATATGGAGCACATTTGTTTCTCTCTACCTGATTTCTCCAGAATTTGGAAACTATTTGTGAGTATTCTTAACTTATGGCAATACAGGTATTTGAATAAGTTTAGTAAGCATCTGTTTTAATTTGTAACGGGAGACAACCGGAGAACCTGGTTATTTTAGCAAGGCTTTGACTGTAATGGTGTGCTTTCCTTTAAGGAATTGAACTTAATTTATGGAGCCAATAAAAGCCTCTTGGGAAAAATTGGCCTCATACCTTGTCTACATAGTCACTGTACAGGGTTCCTGACATGTGGTAAGTAAAGAATTTCACTTTCTGACAGTCCCAGGAGCCTCAAGTTTTATCTGGGGACCTTAAAAATAGAGGAATTCACTCAACTCATAGATATTTGATAGTACAAATCCATGGCTGGATTAGGTTTTTAAAAAGTCTTGTCTGAAATTCCTTCTATGGAACAAAGTTCCATTAAAGCCAATATAAAAGCCTATGTAAAAAATAATTATTCTTGCTGCACTGTATACAAATATTTAGGCCAAGTATAATAAAGCAAATCTGTCCTACCATGATTTGTCTTTATTAAAAACAGGAAACTGGAGAGAAATATTGTTTCAAAAACTATAGGATACCTGTTGTTAGATTCTAATCTTGCCTAATGTTTTTCAATTTCTATTGTTTTCTACAATTTTGACTGAATTCTAATTTATCTGGGCTACAAGTCTTCAAAATATTTTCAAACTTTTTCCTTCTTTTTTCTCATTTTTCCTAATTTGGAGTCACCCAAAACTAAGCTGTGCTTTCACAAAACCCTGTGAACTAAAGCTAGACAACTTAAACTTCAGAAGAAAATAACGGTAACCTATTTACATACATAAGCCCCTTTCATAACTGCCTACTGATAGACTTCAGAGTAACGTGTTCTATATAGATTTTCCAAGATTGTTCTTTTGTCTGTTGTTTTTCTTCCTTCTCCCCCTATTTTCTCTTCACAGGATATGAGACTTCACAATCTGCTAAAAATGAGCTTTCCTAATAATTTGGGACCTACTTGTCTCGGAATAAACCATTGTAGCCATGAGAGATTAGCTGAAACCTAAGATCAGAGACTCATTTTCTTCTCAAATGCTTTCTCCAAAAGATTTTAAAAAAGAAAGAGTGGGTAAGTGAAAGGAGAATAAATCTGGGGCCTCCAAATCACTAAGCTAAAGGGAAAAGTTAAGCTGGGAACTGCTTAGGGTAAACCTACCTCCCATTCTATTCAAACTCACCCCTCTGTTCACTGCAATAAATACCTATCTGATTGCCTCCTTTGGAGAGGCTAATCAGAAACTCAAAAGAATGCAACCATTTGTTTCTTATCTACTAATGACCTAGAAGCTCCCTCTCTACTTGGAGTTGTCCTGCCTTTGCTTCAAGTTGTCCCACCTTTCTGGACTGAACCAATTTTCATCTTACATATGTTGACTGATGTTTCATGTCTCCCTAAAATGTATAAAACAAACCTGTGCTCTGACCACATGTCCTCAGAACCTGCCAAGGCTGTGTCATGAGCACACAACCTCTACCTTGGCAAAATAAACTTTCTAAATTAGCTGGGACCTGTCTCAGATATTTGGGGTTTACAAAGGCTACTATGAACATCTTTACACACCACACACACACACAATCTATAGGAAATGGATACATTCCTGAAAATATACAACTCTCCTAGATTAATTCAGTAAGAAATAGAAACCCTGAAAAGACCAATAACAAGCAGCAAAACTGAATCAATATTAAAGAAAATGC
The DNA here is from genome assembly GCA_004027835.1 of Alouatta palliata. Lineage (NCBI taxonomy): Eukaryota > Metazoa > Chordata > Mammalia > Primates > Atelidae > Alouatta > Alouatta palliata. The sequence continues at coordinate 3,102 of PVKV010016374.1, forward strand.
CAACAAAAAAAAGTCCAGGACAAGACATATTTATAGCTTAACTCTACCAGACATTCAAAGAAGAATTGGTACCAATCCTACTGAAAATATTCCAAATAATAAAGAGGGAATCCTCCCTAAATCATTGTAGGAGACCAGTATCACCCTAATACTCCCGAAGGCCGAGTAAGAGGACTCAGTACCGGGAATACCTTGACTTCATTAAAGAAGTGGGCTTTGCCTGTGGGTTTCGGGTGGAGGAAAACTGCCTTGGGATTCCTTCAACCAAAAGAGTCTGTCTTGTTGGGAAATCCAGAACATATCCTCCCTCCAGAGAAGCTTCCATGGATGAAGAGAGGACTCAGTACATTAAGAGCTGGCCGGGCTGCCCTGTAAGCCCACCTGGCCGGGAGCTTACCCTTTCTCCATCCCGGGTAGCTGCTGACAGTGCCGGTCACTATGACGGTCACCAAGCTCTGGACGCCGGGGTCTGGTGTGTAGCTGCAGCCCGGGCTGCTGAGCGTGGAGCAGGGCCCCAGGCCGAAGGACCCTGGCTACCTGGATTTCATCCCAGAGAAAGGCTGAGCGCGTGAGGAACTGCGCCGCCCTCTCGCGAGATTTTGACCAAGCAGTTTTGTAGGCGGCGAATTTACTGCTAGGTGAAAGCAATTAAACACAAGAAGTTCTCCAAATGGGAGTGTGAAGACCGGGAGTGTGGGAGAGAGCCTCTCCCTGGCAGAAGTAGCCAGTGAGCTGCACGAGGAGAACCTGCGGAGGCTGAAGCGGGAGTGTGCGGGTCTGCAGACGCTGCTCAGGAACAGCCACCAGGTGTTCCGAGTTGTGAATGGGCGCGTTCACATCCGCACTGGAGAGAGGAGACGCTGTGGAGTACAAAGCAACCGCAAGCGAACGGAGACTGCTCTCCGAAGCCTGCAAATCCCGCCACTGCTGGTTGTTCACGCATCACCCTGGCGGCCGTGCTCTGTCCGTGGACAGCTGCCCGTTTGCACACGGTCCTGCGGAGCTGCGGCCGCCTCGGACCCCAGGAAGATTTTCTGAGCTGCGTCCTGGTCGGGGAGGCCAAACCAAGCAGAACTTCGCCAGCAATCCTCAGTGCTTCCGTCTCTGCAGTGGCTGTGTTTCAGCCCACCTCCTCCCACCTTCTCTAGATCCTGACGGTGATAAACCGTATTTCATAAACATCACATGCCACAGAAACCACAGTTCCTTAGAAGCTCCCAGCTGGGTGCCCAGTTTGTTTCAGATGCAGCCACTTAAGATCGTGCACAGATTCTTACAGTGTTTCCTGGGGGAGAGAGGGTGGGGACACCTTGCACAGGCCCCTCCCAGGGCGCTGCCCCGATGCCTGCTCCACGACGTCCACGTCTGTGAAGAGGATGGGGCTCCTCGAGAAGTAGGACTGTGTCTGCTAGCGCTTCTCACCACAATGGAGAGCAGCCGCTCTGGAGGTGGGATCCACCACATTGGTATTTTAAAAACAGGTATAGGGCTTTCTATGTTGAGGTTGTTTTTAGAGTTACAGAGAATAAGACAAAACACCCATTAAAAAAAACCCAAAAAAACAGCAAAGGACATGACAGAAACAGAAAACTACAGACCAATATTCCTGATGAATACAGATGCGAAAATCCTCAACAAAATATCAGTGAGCTAAATCCAACAGCATATCACAAAGGTAATGCATCATGATCAAGTGGGTTTTACACCAGGAATGCAGGAATGGTTTAACATATGCAAGTCAATAAGCGTAATGCATTACATAAACAGAATTAAAAACAAAAATCACAATCATCTCAATAGATGCAGGGAAAAAAAATTTGATAAAATCTAGCTTCACTTTATGAAAAAACCCTCAACAAAATAGGCATAGAAGGGCCTTACCTTAAAGTAATAAAAGCCATTGTATGACAAACCCACAGCCAACATCATACTGATTTGGGAAAAGTTGAAAGCATTTCCCTGAGAACAGGAACAAGACAAGGATGCCCACTTTCACCACTTCTATTCAACCTAGTACTGGAAGTTGTAACCAGAGCAATCAGACAAGAGAAAGAAATGAAAGGCATCCAAATCAGAAAAGAGGAAGTTTCTGTTCACAGATTATATGATCATATACCTAGAAAACCCTAAAGGCTCATCCAAAAAGCTCCTAGACCTGATAAACACATTCGGTAAAGTCTCAGGATACAAAGTCAATTCACAAAAATCAGTAACACTGCTATACACCAACAACAACCAGGCTGAGAATCAAATCAAGAACAACAGCTGCAATAAAAAGAAAACCTTTGGAATGTACTTGACTAAGGAAGTGAAAGATCTCTACAAAAAACACAACAAAACAACCCTACAAAACATTGCTGAAAGAAAATAAATGATATAAACAAATGGAAACAAATTCCATGCTCATGGATGGGAAAAATCAACATTGTGAAAATGACTATATTGTTGAAAGCAACCTGCAGATTAAGTGCAATTCCCATCAAAATACCACCATAATTCTTCACGGAACTAGCAAAAACAATCCTAAATTCATACGGAAGCAAAAAAGAGCCTGCATAGCCAAAGCAATACTAAGCTAAAAGAGCAAATATAAAGGTATCACATTACCTGACTTCAAGTTATACTTCAAGTCTATAGTTACCAAAACCACAGGGTACTGGCATAAAAATAGGCACATAGACCAATGCAACAGAATAGAGAACCCAGAAATAGAGCCAAATACTTACAGCCAACTGATCTTTGACAAGGCATATAAAAATATAAATTGGGGAAATGACACTCTATTCAACAAATGGTGCTGGGAAAACTGGAAAGCCACAGTAGAAAAATAAAACTGGATCTCCATCTGTCATCTTATACAAAAATCAACCCAAGATGAATCAAAGAGTTAAAGCTAAGATCTGAAACCATAAAAATTCTGGAAGATAATATCAAAAATACTCTTCTAGACATTGGCTTAGGAAAAGAATTCATGATTAAGTACCCAAAGCAAAGGCAGCAAAAACAAAAATAAATAAATTGCTTCTTCATAGCAAAAGAAATAATCAGCAGAGTAAACAGACAACTCACAGAGTGGGAAAAAATATTTGCAAACTATGCATCCAACAAAAGTTGAGTATCCAGAATTTACAAAGAACTCAAATCAGCAAGAAAAAACAAATAACCCATCAAAAAAGTGGGAAACACACATGAATAGACATTTCTCAAAAGAAGACATACAAATGGCCACCAAACATGAAAACATGCTTAACATCACTAATTTTCATGGAAATGTAAACCAAAACTTAACGAGATACCAGCTTACTCTCACAAGAACGGCCATAATTAAAATGTCAAAGATCAACAGATGTTGTCATGGATGTGGTGAAAAGGGAACGCTTTCACACTGCTGGTGGGAATATAAATTAGTGCAACCACTATGGAAAACAATACGTGCATTTCTTAAAGAACTAAAAGTGGATCTACCATTTAGTCCAGCAATTCTACTACTGGGCATCTAGGAAAGGAAAATAAGTCATTATATTAAAAAGACAGCTACATGCATATATTTATTACAGCACAATTCACACTGGCAAAGATATGGAAGCAACCTAAGTGCTCATCAATTAATAAGTGAATAAAGAAAATACAGTAAGTATATACCATGGAATATTAATCAGCCATAAAAAGGAATGGCATATTGTCTTTTGCAGCAACTTGGATGGAGCTCGAGGCTACTATTCTAAGTGAAGTAACTCAGGAATGGAAAACCTAATAGTGTATGTTCTCACTTATAAGGGGAGCTAAGCTATGAGGATGCAAAGGCATACAAAAGATATAATGTATGTTGGGGAATCAGGGAGAAAGGTCAGGGGGTGGTGAGGGATAAAAGACTACATATTGGGTACAGTGTACACTACTTGGGAGATGGGCGCATTAAAATCTCAGAAATCACCACTGAAGAACTTATCCATGTTATTTAGTAGTGATTCATGGAAATATGTAAAACATTATATAAACCAAAACCTCCTGTACTCCAAAAACTATTGAAATAAAATTAATTAAAAAATAACTACTGAGTGTTCAAAAATTATGAGTGAGCAAGTGAGCGAGTGTCTCACCATACCCTCACTGTACTGGTTATAATACTTTATCAGATCTTTAACATTGTATTGTTATTATTTTTCTTTTCATTGCCACTATTTCCCCTGAATCCAGGAGTCTGTTTTATTTGAGCCTTTTTCATATTTTATTTGTACTTTATGGTCTATACTTCTACCATATTTTAAGATTGTTTTACATGTATTTAAAGACTTTGTAGCACTTAATTAATGCTTTGTATACAGTAGGTGTGCCAGGGATTAGGAATTCATCCCTGATTATAGGGTGGATACACACTGACTTCTTGGAGAACTGAATAAGATCTAAGCCAAATGGCAGCTGTCTGACCCAATTTTCATCTGTGTCAGGTTACCCTTTACCGGATAGCAGTTGAGTGACAGGTAAAAATATGGGCCATGACAACTTCTCTGGGTGAAAGAGAAAGAGCACTGATTTTACTTATTATTTGCGGGAGCTTGAGAAACTTACTTAACCTCTCCAAGACTTAGTTTCTTCATGTATAAAATGATATCAAAATACCTTTTTCAAAGGATGGCTTTGAATATTAAATAGATAACCAATATTATGGATTTTCTGCAGTAAATATTGCCACTATATTCTCATGTCCTAGCAACATATGCAAGCAGAAAGGATCAGTGAAATTACATGGCTTATGATGAATAATGTTGAAAAGCACCAGGGTTTTTGCTTCATTTTGTCAACCTATCCATAGAGACGTGTCCTCTTTATTGTGCCCTCTCTGTAATAAAGTAAGCCAGTACTTCACCGGTCTCCCATGAACATGTTAACAGAGAACTTCATGAATGTGTCTGTTTTATTCACAATATGCAAAGCTGAGAAACATGTTATTAATATAAGACTGAGGGAGTAAAGGAAAAACATTCAATTGGGCTATTTTGCTTACTTATGATGTGACAAAAAGGAATTCATTTACATAGGTAGATATGTAAAAATGACTGCATTCTCCATATTTTTATTTTTGAGCAGGAGTCTATGAAAACCTATGTCCTGGAGTTCTGGTATATTTCCTGGAATTATTGCAATTAATGATTTTCTACCTTCTGTTTCCTCCTTTTTCGTTTACTCATCCTGTTTCATTCAGGGACTATATATACTTTATGTTTACTAAAGTTATACATGCACAGAGTTGAGAGTCATCTATTCCTACAAGATTTGGTATAAACATTACAAGCCTCAATACCCCATTCCTCTTTCCACAGAGGCAACCAGAGGATTATTTTGGTCCTCTCTGGTAGTTGGTCTTTGAAGATGGCTTCCAAGGAACTGTAGCTCCCAGTGTTCATACTCTTGTGACATCTTCTCTCATGCAGAATCTGGGCTGGTCTGGTGGCTGGCTGTAGCCAATAGAATGCAGCAGGGTGATATTACGCCAGTTCCAGGCGGAAGCCTTAAGAAGACCCGCCAGCTCCTGCTTTTGGGGAAGCTTGGGTCTCCCTTCATGATCCAGGGAATTTCCAACTCCGCTGCTTTGTGTTGAAGCTCCTATTTATTGTGTTTTGTGTTTCTGTATTTATTTATTTATTATTTTTTGATTTCCTCTTTCATTTTGGTAGAGCACATCCTCCAGCAGTTTCTGATGAAAACATCCATGGAAAGTTATTTTTTCTGGGCACCTAATGCCTGCCAATGTCTTTATTTTACCTTCACAAGTGATAGGTAGATTAGATATAGGCCTAGATTGAAAATAAATGTCTTCAGAATTTTTAAGGCATTGAAAAGCTGTATAATAGCTTTCTGCATTGTTGTTTGGAAGTCCAAAGCATTCCAGCTCCTAGTTTTTTGCATGTGACCCACTTTTTCTCTTTGGAAGCTCTCATTTTCTCTCTTTTCCCCTGTTCTCTATCGCTCCTGTGTTCTTCTCTGTCTTGATAGTATGACTTGGTATGGAGTTATTTCCACTCAGTAGTTTCTTACAACCTGGAAATGTATGTTCTGGAGTTCTGGGACATTTTCTGGAATTATTGAATTGATTTTTTTTAAACCCATGATTCTTTTTCTTTTATTCTTTCTGTCTCTTTCTGGAAGAGTATTTCAATTTTATCCTTTAATTATTCCCTTAATTTTTTATTTAATCCTATCCTATTTTTAATTTCCCAAAACTCTTTCTAGTTCTTAAAAAAATTGTTTTATAGGATGCTGTTCTTTTTTAAATGGTCAAAACATTTTCTTTGATTTCTTTGAGGCTATTAATGACAGTTTTTGTGAATTTCCTTCTCCCTACATAGCTCTGTTCATTCTATGCTGCATCTTGCTGTTTGTTTGCCTCTCTCTTCTATGTTAGAGGTCTTTCCTATGTGTTTGGCAATCCTTGGTTGTCTGTTCGTATTTAAGAGTGGACACTAGAGTGCTGACTGGAAGCCCTGAGAGCATATGTAGAGTTGATCAACTCTGAACTTAATGGTAAGAAAAACTCACTGGGCTTCTTATCTGGGAAATCTTTTGTTTGAGTGTCTTTAGGTCTTATTTCTTGGGAAGACCAAATTTTACAGAAAAGCCTCCTTCCAGTCTTTTACCTGGAGGATAAAGACCAAGCTGCCAGCACACTGGGAACCAAGTTGGGGAAGAGGGCTGTCTCAGCATCTAACATGCATTCATTGTTTTCATCTCGTTCCCCCTGCACGGCCCTCTTTCAGTGTTATGGCCCAGCTCTCATTTTGTACCTGATTCCCCTAGACCAGAAAATCTGTTTTACTCTCTCTAGAAAATAAATACTTACTTTTTGATTGGAGTGGGCTTTGCAGAGTAGAGGAGAGGATATGGCATTCTGGCTGCTTTAAAAAGATGATAAAGCTTTTGTATTTCTCTCTTTTCACTCTCTCTTTTTGAGTTTCTGGATGCCCAAATTTCTGGGCCTTTTGAGCATTTTGAAGTGTAAGTCAGTTTGATATCAGATTAATATTCAGGTTTTTTTCTGGTCTGCTGTTCTCCATTCTTATCTGCTTCTCATTTTCCACGTTTAGAAATGGCACACATCACTTCTGATCATATCCCATTGGTCGAAGCACAGTCACATGGTCCCAACTTCTCTGCAAAGGAGGCTGGGATAGTCTTCCAGTTTTCAATAAGAGAAATCAGTGTGGTAAGCATGAAATATGGTTTCTGCCCTAATCCTTTTAATAAAGAACTGGTTATGCTTGTTTGGAGGGGTCCAGAAGAGAATGATGTAGATTCTTATGTTCAGTGGACCATACTTATCCGGTAGTCTGTCTGTACTATTTCACACACCAAGAAAAGTTTAGTCATCACTGACTTTCCAAAACATATCAAACACGGAGGCTGTCCTTAACAGTCGGTCATGGCCCTCGATGCTCAGAATGCAGAGCATGTGTTCTGGACTCAGACAACCTGAGTTCATGTATAGTTTCCATTAACTTCTAGCTGTGACCTTGGCCAAGATACTTAGCCTCTCCATGCCTCAGTTTTCTCAATTGTAAGATGGATGATACTGCTAGTACCTGCCCTATTGTGGTATTTGTGAGAATTAAAGCAGTAATACTTATAAACATAGTAAGTTCTATATTAGTTGTTATTGTTGTTAGATTTGCTATTTTGATATATATTTTTTCATGCTTAGGAGGAAGATACTTTTATTACTAATGTAAGCTATTTATTTCAGAATTGTGCTGCTGTCAATCTGTGTGATTATGTAATGCAGACTAGGCAGCAATTGATTTAATGAATGAAACTGATTCATTTCCCTAAAGCAAGCCAAGAAAGCTCTGCTGGGAAGTCAGCAGTGATGGGTTTCTCACAAGCCAAGAGGAGCTCAGAAGCTTTGGGATGGCAATTAGCTTACTGTGTAGATCACTAAACACAATGAGCTCTGCTTCTGTGCCAGTTCTGAGTCATGAGAAAGTCACAGAGCACAGGGATGCCCAGCTTCTGTATAACTAGGGGCTGGAGGGTGACCACAGCTGCCATCAGAACTGGCTGCGTGGTGCGGGGGAAAAATAATTGACCTGGGTGTCTGAAGACCTGGATTCCAGTTCTTCCTCCAAACACCAGCAGACACCTCTCAGCTTCCTAGATCCTTATGACTCTATTGAGCTTACAAATTTCACAGTGAGATAATCTTATGGATACAGCCATAATCTTGAAAAATCTAGGAATGGCCTAAGACTTGAGAATAGGGAAGCCTGGTGTTCTTGGTCCCTGCAAGCTCTCCCTGAAGCAAAGAACACCATGCTTTCATCTTCTGAGGAGAGACGGGAGTCCAGGCCCCATTCTCTCGCTTACCACCTATATGAAAGAAGCTGAAGGAACCACTCTCTCCTGTGAAATACCACTGGAACTCTGCTTAGGAAGAGGACTAACTGCAAAAATATCCTGCAAAGCTGCTTAGAATAGATGAACCTTGAGGTCAGGGGCCAAAATATTAGAGGACAGGGATGAACTACTCTGTCTGAAAAGAGAAGAGGTGGTTTCACTTTTTTTTTTTGAGACAGGGTCTCCCTTTGTTGCCCAAGCTGGAATGCAGTGGTGTGATCACTGTGGCCTCAACCTCTTGGGCTCAAGTGATTCTCTCACCTCAGCCTCCTCGGTAGCTGGGACTACAGGTGTGCATCACCATGTCTGGCTATTTGAAAAATTTTTTGTAGACATGGTGTCTCACTATGTTTCCCAGGCTGGTTTGGTGCTTGGCTCAAGCTATCCTCCTGCTTCGGCCTCCTAAAGTGCTGAGATTACAGGTATGATCCACTGTGCCAGCCTATTTAACTCTTAAAGGGAGGTGACTAAAGAAAGAAGGGGTGGTAGTGGTGGTGGGGTGTGAGATAGTATGACACTGTGGAAGTTGTAGGTGAAGGATCCATGGAAAGTCCTCTGTGTGAAGCAGCCAAAGGATGTCAACATTGGAGATGCCTGCTGTTCACTTAGAAGTTGTTTACATTATTGAAAAACAAATCTCCCTTCTATTTCTTTCCACATTTTTAGAAAAGTCTGCTATGTTTATTAAATGCTTTGTTTAAGCAAGTTTTGTCATTTCTTTGTGAAACTGTGGAAGGGGGCTAAGCTTTACATTTTGACTTCTATGATGAGAAAAAGAAATAACACATATGGAATTAGGAACCTGAAGGAAAAGGTGATCAAGAAAACTTACATCTTTTGGGAATTAGTGGAAATCCTGAGGAGGGTGTAGGATTTGCATTTTTGTGGATTATTGTCCTGAGAGATTAGAGCCCAGCTTAATGATTACAAGGAGTAAGGAGACCCTGGCTTACGTCTGGGCTGTTTACATGACTTTGGCTAGTGGTTGATTGGGCCAGGACTCAACTTCACTGCTATCAATAAATGGTATTTATTAAATTTCTCTCATTCGTCAGGTGTTTTGCTGGTTCCTGGGACACAGAGGTTAAGAAGTCATAATTCCTTTTCCTCTGGAAATTTCTATTGGAAGGTGGGGTTTGATCATACCTGCCAGTTTGCCTAGACATTCTGATTTTTTCCAGGTGTTCTGGCATAATTATTAATATTGCCAACTTTCATGCCCAAGAAAGTGCCAGTTTGGAGATAAATTATCTGGTAACCATTCCACAGAGTTGTGAAAATTAATGATAAAACTTGTGTAAACATGCTTTGTGAATTATAAAGCACTGTACAAATAAAAAGAATTAAGGGACTTAAGTTATTTTATTGCATTCTTCTGTTAAGAGACAAACATGTCTAAAATTGTTATCTACTTTAGTCTGTTATTGGACTGAGATCTATTTGGATTTGCACAAAAATAAATAAACTTGCAAGAAAATTAATTTCATTTTAAGGTAGCTTAGCATGTGCCCAACCACTTTCTAGATTAAATTCCTTTCTGTGGTCTGTTCTGGATTCTCACATGTATGCTGGAGGTTTTCTGCTGTTTTTGTTTTTTCAAACGTATGAGTCCTTTCAAATTTAACATTTTACAGTTCTGATGGATTTTGAATATGGGGGATATCCTAGTTCCCTAGGAATTTTTAAAACCTGTTTCAGAAGGGAAAGAATATGAAATGATTATGTATTAAGTATTTACCATAAAGAAAGCAGAGTGTTTGCCTTTAAAGAGCTGGCAATAACCATCTTATATGTCCCTTATATCAATCATTTTCACAGGGAAGGGAACTGAGGCACACAGAGGTTAGATAACTTGGTTAACTGGCCACAGCCAGTAAAGAATTAGGATTTAAGCACATATCTAATCTAAGCCCAAAGCCTGTTGATCATTCATTCAGAAGTTACAAATATATACTGAACTCTGACTCTATGCCAGGCACTGTGTATATAAGTACACTGTGGTAAATAAAACAGGTGTGGTCCTTATTTTCAGTTTGGCTTCATCATTATCAGTCAGGCCATCATCTATTCCATAGATATCCCAGATGCTTTGTTAAGTGCTTTGCTTGAATTATCAATTAAAATTGTTACAACTGTGTATAATTATTATTTCTATTTTATGGATGAGGAAACTGGCTCAATGAGGTCCAACAATTTGTGCAATCAGGGAAAAGGGATGCTTTGAATATGGCCGTCATTCTCACTGGCTTACTCTGGTGAGTACCACACTCAGGGACTGTGGGTAGGAGTGGGAGCTGGGCTGAGATAAGCCTTGTGGGGAAAGCCTGGAGCAACCTGACCTTTACAGAATCATTTTTAAAATAAAAAATAGACTGGTCTTGGAAAAAAAGTGTTAAAAATGTAATCTCTTAAAAAAATTTTGTCAAAAATAATGATAGTACAAAACCATTAATGTTAAGAAAGGTAACAGTGATTATTATAATAAATAACCATTATAAAGTAAGTAATGGTGGGTAATACGTGATATATTTGGGTTTACCTGAAGTAAACTTTATGAGTATGACTTGAGAGAATGTCTGAACCCTGATTAGTATTCATTTGACCTAGTTCCAGCTTTTATCTCTTGACTGAAGAATTTATTCCTGGATTGTGGATTTGTAGGTGCCTGCATTTGAGGCAAATCTGACGTACTTTGACCCTCAGTACTTTTCTTTCTTTCTTTAGACAAAGTCTCGCTTTGTTGCCCAGGCTAAAGTGCAGTGGCATGATCTTGGCTCACTGCAACCTCCGTCACCTGGCTTCAAGTGATTCTCCTGCCTCAGCCTCCCACTAGCTGGGATTACAGGTGTGTGCCACCACGCCCAGCTAATTTTTTTTTTTTTTTTTTTTTTTTTTGTATTTTTAGTAGAGACAGGGTTTCTCCATGTTGTCCAGGCTGGTCTCAAACTCCTAACTTCAAATGATCTGCTCGCCTTGGCCTCCCAAAAGTACTTCATTTAATATAACTGTAGAGATGTGTATTTCTTTTAGTTGCTTTTGGTCTTATCAGCATCCTTTCTTTCTCCCTTTTCTGGTTTTAGAATACCTGTTTTTGTTGGGAACCAAAAACCCTGACATGAATACAGGTAACCCCATCTCTTATTCCACAGTCATAGAGATCTCCCAATTCTCCTGCCACTGTGATTGATTCAGGGATGGGCATGAATCCAAGATGAGCAAATTCGTGTCCTCCTGGGACTTTTCTGTTGCAGTTACTAGGAAAGATTTTTTTTTTCTGATTGGGGTTTTCTCAGTTGGCTGGGTATAAATCTGGTACTGCTGGTGGTCACTCTGTCTAACCTATGTACAGATTAGTGTCCAAGAGATAGAGGACAGACTCTGATGACATCATTTGAGTTCTGGATGCCACTTTGTTGAATTCAATTTACCTTTAGACTTCGGTCATGTGAATTTACAAATCTGTTTTATTTGTTTTTTGTTGGAGCTTGTTCAAATTGTATTCTGTTACTTGTGAAAACCAGCTCCCAATTTCAGCAATATTCCACTGATGCTCTAACAATTTAAAAATAAAATAAGTATGAGATCACCCTTATTCCTGTCATTACATTAAATAAAACTGTGGGCATCTTAGTTTCTTCACTAAAATACTGGTTTTCTTTCTTTCTTTCTTTCTTTCTTTCTTTCTTTCTTTTTTTTTCCTGCTTCTTCCTCAAGTTCTGGTACATTCAGTGTGGTATTCATGTCTTTGAATAGTTACTAGTTGTACTTTTGTGGGGAGAGTGGTACCAGGGGGACTTTTGTTCCACCATCTTGCTGATGTTACTCTCCCTCACTAAAATATTGTGTGTGCAACTAAAGTCATCTGGGCAGCTGGTAAGTGCGCTGAGAGTTTTAGGGAAGTAGATATCCAGGTCTGTTCATTACTCAAGATCCCCCAGAGCCACAGGTGCAAATGCCTGACATCTCTGTGGCTTTGTAAAACCGGGGAATCTTGTATCTTCCAAAGCCTAATGAATACAATGTAAAGAAAAGCGAGCAGAAGTGAAGAGACCTGGGTTTAAGCTTTGGCTCTGCCACTAACTTCCCAAACCATCTTGAGTATCTTTCAGACAGACGCTTTGATTTCAATTTCCTAGTTTGTAAAATGCATGGACTAGCAAAGGGAAAGTGGATATTGTGGGTTCCAGGTGGTTTTGGGATGAGGTAGTAACAAGGGGCACATGGAAGACGTTGGCTTTGGGGGTTCCATGCCTGGACTCCAACTTCTGATGACCAATTTGCTTCATGACATCAAAGTTAATGATTTGAATAAAGAGGTAAAATAGACCACCAAGAAACAAGTGCATTTGGGGAAGCCTGATCTGTAAATCACAGGACACAAGGAAGCTAAAAGTGGCCTAAAGCAGAGAAAGGCTTAATAAATACTTGTGGAAAGACTCAACACTATAAACCTGACCTGGTGTGTTTAGTCCGTAACTAAAATACTTCACTGTTCATCTATAGTTTACCCACCCACACAGTAATGTCCTAGGCCCCTTTATGTCTAAAATAGACGGAAAATGTCTCACGTTTTGACTTTGTAGGTTGCTTTTGGACAAAATTTCATCTGCTTTCATTTGTTCACTATTTAAGAGCTATAGTAACTTTGTATCTCATATAAGTGATAAAAATGTCAACAAGTATGTCTCTTTTTTGGCCTTATTAAGGGTAGACAAACAGTGTGAGGTAAAGAAAATGATAACATTAAAAAGAAAGCAATCATCCATGTGGTATATTAAACTGCCTGCCCACAGGAAAAAGGGGCAGCAAGTCTTGTACACATAATTAGAAATAATTTTTTTTACGATCAAAGTAAGGCCATAATACAGTCCCATAAAACCCATTCATGAATCATGAGAGAGTAAGCAAGGTAACTTCTCAGTAAACACTCCAGGATAAGTTAGTTGTTTATGACAGCTACCTGGTGCATGGAATTATTGGACATAAATTACTTCAGAACATATGCCAAAAGTTTTGTTTTACTAGGATTTAAGTTATTTTAAAAATGAGATGAGTTTTTGGAAGACTGAGGCAGATGGATCATAAGGTCAGGAGATTGAGACAATCCTGGCCAACATGGTGAAACCCCGTTCCTACTAAAAATACAAAAAAAAATTAGCTGGGCATAGTGGTATGCACATGTAGTCCCAGCTACTTGGGAGGCTGGGGCAGGAGAATGGCTTGAACCTGGGAGGCGGAGGTTGCAGTCAGCCAAAATCGCACCACTGCACTCCAATCTGGTGACAGAGTGAGACTCCGTCTCAAAAAAAAACAAAACAAAGAGATTATTTAGGCAGCAAGACCAATTGCCTATTGATGTCAGTGCTAGTTTGTGGAAATAACTCTGCATTTTCTAGTTAATAGAGTTGGGAGACATGCATTTAGAAGTCATTTCAAAACATTACATATATATAATTCTTTTTTGAGAGAGAGATAGGGTCTTGCTCTGTTGCCTAGGATGGAGTACAATGGTGCAATCATGGCTTACTGCAGTCTTGACCTCCTGGGCTCAAGCAATCCTCCCACCTCAACCTCCCAAGTAGCTGGGACTACATGCATATGCCACCACTCAGGCTATTTTTTTTTTTTTTTTTTTCAAATAGAGACAAGGTCTCATGATGTTGCCCAGGCTGGTCTTGAGCTCCCAGGCTCAAGCAATCCTCCCATCTTGACCTCCTGAAGTGCTGGGATTACAGGCATGAGCCACTGCACCCAGCATATCTATTTATCTACCTATCAATATATGTATGATTAAATTTATCTACCTTTAAGTTTAGGTTTTCTTTTTTTCCTTAAAGATATAATTGTAAAGGAAGATGGTTCAGAATATAGAGATTCTCATTATTTTGTGTCATCTAATCTAATCAACAGTATGCTTTCCTAAAACTTTTCTGAAGTCATATAAAACATACTGGCTATTCTTTTTGTATTTCAATTTCAATTTCATTTTATCATTGTTATTATTATTATTTTGTTCTTGTCACCAGGTTTGGAGTGCAATGGCATGATCTCAGCTCACTGCAACCTCTGCCTCCTGGGTTCAAGCGATTCTCCGGCCTCAGCCTCCCAAGTAACTAGGACTACAGGCACCCACCACTATGCTCAGCTAATTTTTGTGTTTTTTAGTAGAGGCTGGGTTTTGCCATGTTGGCCAGGCTGTCTTGAACTCCTGACCTCAGGTGATCCACCTGCCTCAGCCTCCCAAAGTGCTGGGATTACAGGCGTTAGCCACATTTTATTTTTAAATTATTTTATAGTTTGAATAAATTTACAAATGCATATATTAGAAGTTATTCTCCATGTACCTGTAATTAATTAGTTGGTTAATTATTGATAGCATTAATTATGTCTGAGGATCAGAAACACATAAAATAAAATGATAGAAACTAGATAATTATATCTGAAATAATTGTATAAGTTCATACAAAAATTTGATTTCATACAATTTAAGTTTCACATTCATATATCTCTTGCTTAGATACCCCAGTAATATTTCTAGTCATTTCTTAGATCAACAGTGATTAGCTTTTATTCATATCTATATGATTTCTATAGCCACTTTATATAGATATTACCTGTGCCTGTCATAGTTCTTTGAATATATATATATTTGACATTTACAATTAATTCCAAAGATCACTATCTCCTTTTCTGTCTTTTTGACATGAAAGAATTGTAGAGGTTTTTGATTACAATATGTCTCCTGTTCAGATTCATAATATATGATAAGACATCATTTTTATTTCTCTCTTAACATTTTTTTAAAAAGATTAAAGCCCATACTTTATTCAGATTTTCTTAGTTTTTCACTTAATACTCTTTATTTTCTGCTCCAGGAACCCATTCAAGAAACCACATTATTCCTGCGGTAACAATTTCTTAGACTTCCCTTGTTTTTGATGACCTTGACATTTATGAGGAGGAACGTATCATTTTTGCACTGTTCTAGCTCTTTTGAAATGCTTTCCAGAAAAGAAAGCAAGCAATAAAGGTTACTTTCTCCCCATGCCTCAGATGGACTTCTTTACCAGTGAAGATTAAACACAAAGAAATTGAATTTCTCATTTATGGAGTACACGATCATCACATATTACTCTCCAGTGCACATGTATGAATGGAAGTATACACTCATGTGGTCTGACTTTATATTGAACCCAAGGTCTATGAGAATAGATGAATGTTGGGGGTAATTTTACTCACAGAAAGGGTCCAGGGACCACTTATAATAACTTCATTTGCTATGAATGGATGTTTTCTGCCTTTCTGGAGCCTGAAGCAAGAGGTTTATGCTGCTGTGTGAGGGATGCTGACAGGATGGGCTGCTGGGAGAGCAGATTGATAAACACCAAACAGTTTATTAAGTTAAGTTTGGGCTCCTCTCTGGTGGAAGTTTTCTCTGGTTGCTGTGATTAAGGCAGGGCCAGCTAAGAGGAGGAGGCGGACAGAGGGATTAGTGGACCCCCCTAAATTCTTGAGTTATTCTTCTCAAAGAATCTCTCTCTTGAGATATCTGAGGTCCAGAAGTATAAATGGTGTTTATACTTCCGGAAAAGAAAAATGATAGGTCAAACTTGCCTTAAGGCTGAACTGAAGGTCTCAGAAGCGGACTCAAAAGCAAAGTTTCTCTTTGATCTCGACCTGCCCACCTGTCTCTCACTTTTCATTCTCCCCCAAGGCAAGCCATGGAAACTGGAATCCCTCTTCCCCAAAGCAGGTCATAGAGACCAGAACCCCATTTTCCCAAAGCCAGCCGTAAAGCCTAAAGAAAACACACTCATCCCACCCCCCACTCACTTCTCCCATCCTTCTGTGTCACAGCTGACTATACAAAATTAATACCCTTATTCCAGAAGAGATTTATCCTATACCTGGAAGCAAGTAAGGTAGGAGGCAGGACTTGACTCCAGAGGCAGGGCTTGGACACTGGACCAAAGTGAGAACTAGCTAAAATAGGGCCAGGGTGGAAGCAGCTTCCCATAAGACACAACCTCCAGTGTGCCATGTTGGCTTACCATTGCCATGGCAACAACCCAGGAATTACCACCCCTTTCCAGGGCAATGAGCCAATGATGCAAAAATTACCACCCTTTTCCTAGCAACTTCTGCATAAACTACCCCTTAATCTACATATAGTTAAGAGTAGGCATAAATATGACTGCAAAACTGCCCTGAGCTGCTAATCTAGGCGCACTGCCTATTGGGTAGCCCCGCTCTGAGAGCAGTAACAGAACTGTAACCTTGCCAGAGCTGAAACACTGCTTCAATGAAGCTGTTTCCTTCTACCCTACACTGGCTTACCCTTGAATTCCTTCCTGGGCGAAGCCAAGAACCCTCATGGGCTAGATCCCACCTTGAGGCTTGCTTGTCCTGCGTCAGCAGGAATGGTCCACAGAGAAGTCAAGAAGAATCAGATAAGACAGACCTTGCTGGGTTTCCCCTCTCAGTCTGTTAGCATTCCATCAGTCTTTCTGTCTAATCATATTTCTACAGAGCTGTTCACATTTCATTGAGCCTAAGCATAAAAATGAAGAGTTTTCTGTGTATCTTCAGGTCTTCATTCTGAAGCCTGGACTGTCACATAAAAATAAGATGAAACATATTTGTTATGCTTTTCTCTTGTTAACCTGCCTTTGGTACAGAAGTGTTAGCTATAACCCTTAAGATGGGAAAGACATCACTTCCTTTCCACCCCTAAATTGGCATCAAACCACCTCTGAATTAGGTAGCCTGTTTTAGCAAATAAAGATACAGGACTCCTAGAGAAGTTTGAATTGCAGGCAAATAATGAACAATTTTTTTTTTTAAGTATAAGCGTGTCTTACTTGAGACATACTTATAAGTATGATAAGTCCCCACTTGGGGACATACTTATGCTCAAAAATTATTTGTTGTTTATCTGAAAACTCAAAGTTAACTGGATATCCTGCATGTTGGGCTCCTAGTGTATGTGGCAGGGGCTGGGAAAGGCTAATGGAGGAGGAGAGTGCTCAGTCTCTGGCTTCAGAACACCACCCTTGTGGAGTGGTCCCATTATGTGAAGGACAAATGTGACATTGTCCATTCTCAAAAGCTACTCCAGGTCATCATTTGAAGAAACCGTGGGTCTCTTACATCTCTGACTGAAACAACATTCTTTCTTCATTTTCTTTTTCTTTGAGACAATTTTGCACTGTTGCCCAGGCTGGAGTGCAGTGGTACAATCATGACACACTGCAGCCCTGACTTCCTGGGCTCAAGTGCTATTCCAGCCTCAGCCTCCCAAAGTGTTGCTGTTACAGGTGTGAGCTTGGCCTGAAACAACATTCTGTTTGTCTTTCTTCTTTTTTGGACAGACACCTAATAAGTCTGTATAATATAAATAGTATCCTATCCTGTCATATAGAATATGCAGATCCCAAAGAAAAATCAAACCCAGTAACAAGGAGCAGGAAAGAAATATTTTTCCCATGGTCACCTGGCTTCCTGTCCTTTTTTGTGGCCTCTGGATTTAGGGACCAGTGGGTCATTTCCTGGCTTTCTCCTCTTCCTAACTTCTGGTTCTCTCAAAAATTTCTCAGATTCCTCAGAATAAAAACTGGACTGTACAAAGTCTCTCCATGCATTAGAAAATTGAAAACTGAATGTAACAATCAAGTGTTAAACCATGTTACATGCCCACGCATAATTTTAAAAAGGAAGAATACTTCAGTAAATTTGAGTTTGAAACCAATATAAGTAGGCTTTTGGCCTCCAAAGAAGCTGGCAAAAGTACTGTGCTTGATACCCTTTACAAATCAAATGGGTCAACATCTGAGAGCATTTCAAAACCTTTGCAAAAGAGAGTTGACACATCATAATCTTTTAATGGCATAAATTCCATTAGCATCAACTGCTGCATAAATAATGTTCATTATGGTGATTAGAAATGTTAATTTCTTAGAACAATCACAATTTTCTTTAATCTTCTCTGGCAGTGTTTTTTGTAACTGCAGGTTATGACCCATTAGTGGGTGGTGAAATCAGTTTAGTGGGATATAATCAGCATTTAAAAGAATAGAATAGATTGAATAGAAAATATCCAATTTCATTGCATATTGCCAATGTCAATATTATTTCGTCTACTTTAATTTCAATTGTCCAAATACATATGTGTAACTATTTGGTTATAATATAAAATATATTTCACATGGTAAGTCATGCTCAAAAAAGTTGGAAAACAACTATTCTATAATACAATGAATAAATTCTAAGGCTGAGCCAAAGGTGAAGCACAATTTAAAGTCTCACAAATTCATAAAAGAGGAAGAAAATATTTTAAGTAGAAGATATTATAATGGCCAATATGTTTTTATCAATAGTTGGATCACTTCCCCATTTGCTATGAGTTTTGTTCAAGGTTGTAAATGTGGTGATTCGTTTCTTAATAGAAAAGGGATGCTTTGTGTATCTCTATACATAAGTGAGAGCTATGGGGTCAGACTGTCTCTACCATTTACTGGCCAACTTATCTTGAGTGTGTTACTGAATTGCTCTATGCCCCAATTTCCTTATTTATAAAATAGAGCTTTTAAAATCTGGTAATTGAATTATTGTAAAGAATAAACAAATGTATACATGGAATGTATCCAACATGGTGTTTAGCACATAGTAAGTTTTCAATAAATGTAAGTTACTGACATTATTACTTTAAGATATCTTTATTTCAGAATGGCAAATATAGGGTAACTTGTCTCAAATTTTTACTTTTGTCTCTGATATGGGGAGACTGGGGCCTGCAGTATGCTTTGTGGTTCAGTCCATGCCTGGTCACTGGTTCCATGATTCTTCTGCAAAGTGTTTGTATTTTTTAGTTCATTGGGATAAAATACTTGAGAGCAGCAGTTCTCAAGCTGGACACATGATATGCTTCATGGGATTGTAAAACTTCTAAAATGCAATCAGGATTTTGAATGAATATGCATATATACATTTGGAAAGTGGATGAAGAGAATTGACAAATTAGTATTGTCAGGGGGGTCACATGGAATAGTGAAGAGTTAGACATACTTGGACCTAAGTCCAAGCTTACTAATTAGAATTGTAACCTTTAGCAAGTTACTTAACTTCCTGTAGCTCAACTTACTCCATCTGTAAAATGATTTAAAATAGCTCCTATATCATTTGGTTGTTGAAATAAATGCTGTTTACAGTATTTGTAAAGAGTTTGGTATAGTAGCACATGATAGCTCCTCAAGAGAATATTAATACTGGAAGAAGAGTAGATGTACTGGAAAATGAATGAAATAGTTGCTATTCTGAGGTTTAATTTTGAAATGCTGAATCTATCACTGAATCATTGAGTAACCCACTCATCCCTTTGTTTATTAAACAAAACTTAATTGAATGTTGCCATATGTTAAGGATTGTGTGAGGTGCTAAAAAGGAAGTAATGAGCAAGACACATTCCCTGCCCTATCTTGGGAGACTGCAAACAGATAGTGACCAATCATGACACAACATCAGGCAAACAAACTATGGGGCTAAGAGAGAATGTAGGAGACATTTCTAACCCAGAACCACCATTCAAAAAGGTTTGTGGTTTTGTTTTGTCTTATAGTTCTAGTTTGAATTTCAGCACTGAACAGGAGAAACTTCCTTCTGTTTATTTTAACACCGAAAATTATTAGTCAAATATAATGTAATTAGTAAAGCACAGGGAGGATTGGATTGAATCCACAGAACCTAAAGGAAACTGCTCTTCATATGGCTCCAAAGACCAGGACATATTGATGAGGACTTTGTAGTATTGGGACTAGAGGAACAAGACAAACACCTGCCTTTGAAATAACTTACAATTCAGAGTATTTCCATTTTTGCCTAAACTTCCAGGAAGCTTAAATTTAATGCTCTAACAATTACAGTAGCATAATGTTTTTCCTTTTCCCTTCCTCTCAATGGTTTTTGATTTTCCATTTTATGTATTATTGTGTGTTTTAAGGTATTTATTATTGTGTGTATATATATCACACACACTTATACCCACACATATGCCATATCAAATGGTTTTTGAAAGTAGATAGGGTTAAAAATTAATATTAAATAATCTCAGATAACATTGTGTCTTACATATTATGTCAGCCTTTTCTTTATGTTTATAATTCAACGGACATAACTTAAACTGTAGTATATTTAAATCTATATTTTTAAAGTTGAGCCACACTATGACATCTATTCTAGGAAAATTTAACAGCAGTAACGCTGTCTTACAGGAGAGACCCTTATGTTATCAATAATTTATTGTGTCATAGTATCATTGGGATTATACCTATTATTAGGAGACATAAGATCACTGTATTAATCAATTTAAATGATTTCCACACTCTCTGGACACAGAAACTCTTTTACCTTTGAGTAAAGCTGTCAGGATAGCTAAGTCAATGTCCTGGTGTCCTTCTGATCCCATCCGAAATACCGTAATCTGCAATTTGAGACAAGGTGATCATTAGCAAAGCATTTTTCCCCCAAGAGAAATTAAATCAATGAGACCATATCTGAGCAGAGATTATCTCAATATCTATAAAGCAGATTCTTAACCATAGGCCAAGTACACATAAGAACCTGATGAGAGGGCTCTGCTATTCATTAAGATGGAGATGTCACAGTAGTTTCCAAACACAGACCACCTAACAGGTGCACGGATTAAGGTCATAACCATATAACCATACCACCCCCAATATGGTCTAATGGTCATGTTCCCCCAAAGTGTGTATGTTGAAAGCTACTCATCAATGTGATGGCTTTAGGAGGTGGGGTCTTTTGGAGGTCATTAGATTGTAATTAATGGTCATTATAAAATTAGTGCCATTATGAAAGGCCTCTCCCTTCCACCTTCCACCACGTGAGGACACAGAACTGCTGTTTATGGACGAGAAAATGGGCTCTCATCAGCCACTGAATCTGTGCTGCCTTGATTTTGGACTTCTGAGCCTCCATAACTCTACGAAATAAATTTCTGTTGTTTATAAGCTACCCATTTCATAGTATTTTGTTATAGCAGCCTGAACAGACTAAGACAGACTGCTCCCCCAATAAAAAAGTAAAACTATGATTTTGGGGGCTTTACTATGAGTCAGGCATAGCAATGCATATTTTAAAATATGTTACCTTCCATTCTTTCTGATTTTATGTAAACACATAAATATATGAATTACATAAAGATAGACTATGTAATCAAAAGATTACATAATCAAAAGATGACTATGTAATCAAAACACCATTCATACAAACATTTAGATTAGTTGTAGATGGATACATTAATACAGCTAAGCTGGAGAAATTAATACAGCCAAGCTATCCAGGTCCATAACTCCTAAACTGTACAGGACAGCTGGTCACAAACCCATTTAATAGAGCAAAGGATAACTTCAACCAGAACAAGTGGGTAAAGTCCATTACAGCGTTGGTAGCGTACATCTGACTTTGTATTTGGCCCTAGAATACTGAGATTGTCCTAGAGTTCGCAGATTGACTGATGTGGACAGAGAGTGGCTGACAGAATGGAATATTGTTTTGTACATAAACAACAAAATTATATGGTCTCAAGCATAAATCTCAACTTCCGGGGCAATGACAGTGAATGGCAGAGGAAAAGGGAAAGAAAAAGTTCCAGATAATGCTTAACAATGATGAAGAGCTTGTTTTCCACGTCAGAGGAAGCTATAGAAAAAAAGCCAAAATATTGCTTGATTATCCACATAGAGTTATTACTGTACTCAACCTGCTTCATGCCTCAAGTTTATCTCTAGAATGGGATAATAACAGTGCTTATTTATTTCCAACTACATAGGAAGTACATAATCAGATTTGCTAATCTATAAGTCTAAGTTTCATCACTATGGTAGAAGGAATAGACACACAGCATCACAGACTGTTAAACAATTAGTTGCCTTAGAAAACTTCTAGTCTACCACCTAAAGACAAGGTAACTTGTTTAAGGTCACATAATGAGCTAGAAGAACAGCTATGATTGTAATTCAATAGCTCTCACCTTTATAACTTGGGCCTTAAATATTGGGAAAAAATGAGGAGAGGGAAGAATAAGATAATATGAACACCTGACTCTTTTGTACCTGTTTATGTCCTCAGGTCAGAGCCTGGGATGATAGTAAGGCAAACTGAAATGTCTTCATAGATATTTGAGTTAAAAACAATTTTTTTTTTTTTGAGACAGGGTCTTGTTCTGTCACTCAGGCTGGAGTACAGTGGCGTGATCATAACTCACTGCAGCCTCAGTCTCCTGGGCTCAAATGATCCTTCCACCTCAGCCTCCTGAGTAGCTGAGACTGCAGGCATGTGCTACCATGCCCAGCTAATTTATTCTCTCTCTTTCCCTCTATCAGTAAAGCTGAGTTTTCACTATGTTGCCCAGGCTGGTCCTGAACTCCTGGTGTTGGTCTCCCAAAGTGCTGGGATTACAGGTGTGAGCCATGATGTGTGGTCCTGAGCTAGAAATTTTTAAAAAATATAAAGAGCCAAACAAACACTATCTATCTGCTATGTTTGCATCATAGGTTATAGTGGTGACCTCTGGTAAGGACTGCCATGTGGAGGTGTGTCCAAGTTCAATTAAATTTTCCAGAAATCTGCTTCTGCATAACCACAGGTTTGGCCAAGATGACATCTGGACATTATCTCAAACGGCAATTAATGCCCCTACAGATTCCACTTGGAAGTTGAGAGTATTCTATTTTCTGAACTCAGGAAAGAATTCCTGAATTAACGAGAAATTTTGGGTCCCCCTGGAGAAAGAACCAGGGGACAGAGGTGAAATTTTGGCTGGACCTTTAAGTCAATTCTTTAAGCCAGAGCTGGCTATGGTCTGAAACATATTACCATGTATCATGTACTTAGCTGGCAGCAAGCTGAGGACACTTAGGATAACATCGGAGTTCACTGCTCAGAATTAAGAAATTAGGCATCAAATAGAATTCTTTAACCATCTGACTTGTTCTGATAATGCCTAAAATTTTACTTCACAAAGACCACATTTCAGATGGAAATTCTTCTGAGGCAACAAATAGATAACATTAAATTTACCCTGAAATACAACATTATTAGGTTTCTCTAGCAACAGATTTAGGTTTGAGGTTGGGGAAAGAAAGTGGATAAATGCAGTGTTTCCAAAGGGTTTCTGAGAAAAGGTACATGGATATGTGTACTGTTGTTGGTCAAGGGCCTTGGAATATTATGGTACAACAGGACTTCACAGTTTTTCTGCAATGTGGGAGCAATGGTTGCTCACCTATTCATGTCCCATCCTTGTCCTGGTTTCAGAACCCAAGGACCTGGGAGTAACACAGGGTGTGGGAGGAGGGATGTCTTAAAAAGAGGAAAAGGGATGACCAAGGGGAGGCTGGAGGCTGCAAAGACAAAATTACATTATAATCTTTCCTGGACTGACCTGAGATACTATGTCTTCATCACCACTCTACTTTTATTTTATTTGAAATGTGAATGTTTAAAAATATTAATTATACATTTTTCATATCTGCTTCAGAAAAAAAGTCAAACAAGAAAAATTAAAGCCTTCCTTTCCTCCCACTCCTTAGCGTTGGCAGAGATGGAAAAAAACAGGTATTCTTAAATATTCTTGGAGGGAATGTGAATCAAAATAGTAGTCTTGGGAGATGATATGTTGACATAAAATTCCTTGATTTTGATGTATTATTCTTAGCAACACTGGATCTTATTTGCTAATATTTTACTTAGGATCTTTGCAATGATGTTTGTTAAGTGAGGTTGGTACATGTCACCAGTATTATCTGGTTTGGGTATTAGAGGTATGCTAACCTTCTGAGTTGGGAACGTTTTCCCCTCTGTGTACCAGAATAGGCCCTATAACAAAGGAATTCATCTGCTTCTGGCAGAGTTAGCAGGATGTTTATATGCTATTTAGTGCTGGACAATTTTTATGAATAGATTGCTGATTATCTTTACAATTTCTTCAACAGTTATTGATCAGTTCAGATTTTCTGCCTCTTGACTCAAGTTCATGTTTTTCTAGATAATCAAGCATTTCATCAACAATTTGCTAATATTTCATTTCATCTTAAATAAAATATTATCAAATAAGACCCAGTGTTGTTAAGAATAACACTCTCAGACACAGTGCAATCAAATTAGAACTCAAGATTAAGAAACTCACTCAAAACCACATAACTGGAAATGGAACAACCTGCTTCTGAATGACTACTGGGTAAATAACGAAATGAAGGCAGAAATAAAGATGTTCTTTGAAACCAATGAGAACAAAGACACAATGTACCAGAATCTCTGGGACACATTTAAAGCAGCATGTAGAGGGAAATTTATAGCACTAAGTGCCCACAAGAGAAAGCAGGAAAGATCTAAAATCGACACCCTAACATCACAATTAAAATAACTAGAAAAGCAAGAGCAAACAAATTCAAAAGCTAGCAGAAGACAAGAAGTAAGTAAGATTAGAGCAGAACTGAAGGAGACAGAGACACAAAAATCCCTTCAAAAAAATCAATGAATCCAGGAGCTAGTTTTTTGAAGAGATCAACAAAAGAGATAGATTGCTAGCCAGACTAATAAACAAAAGAGAGAAGAATCAAACAGATTTAGTAAAAAATGATAAAGGGGAGATCACCATCAATCCCACAGAAATACAAACTACCGTCAGAGAATACTATAAACACCTCTACACAAATAAACTAGAAAATCTAGAAGAAATGGATAAATTTCTGGACACATACACCCTCCCAAGACTAAACCAGGAAGAAGTCAAATCCCTGAATAGACCAATAACAAGTTCTGAAATTGAGGCAGCAATTAATAGCCTGTTAACCAAAAAAATCCCAGGACCAGACAGTTTCACAGCCGAATTCTACCAGAGGTACAAATAGGAGCTGGTATTATTCCTTCTAAAACTCTTCCAAATAGAAGAAAAAGAGGGAATCCTCCCTAACTCATTTTATGAGGCCAGCATCATCCTGATACCAAAACCTGGCAGAGATACAACAAAAAAAGAAAATTTCAGGCCAATATCCCTGATGAACATTGATGCAAAAATCCTCAATAAAATATTGGCAAACCAAATCCAGCAGCACATCGAAAAGCTTATCCACCACAGTCAGCTCGGCTTCATCCCTGGGATGCAAGGCTGGTTCAACATTTGAAAATCAATAAATGTAATCCATCACATAAACAGAACTAAAGACAAAAACCACATGATTGTCTCAATAGATGCAGAAAAGGCCTTCAACAAAATTCAACAGACTTCATGCTAAAAACTCTTAATAAATATTGATGGGACATATCTCCAAATAATAAGAGCTATTTATGACAAACCCACAGCCAATATCATACTGAATGTTTTTATATGCACTTTGTCATTTTCATTCATTTTTAAAAGTATGTAATTTATTTCCTTTCACTAAAAATTGCTTTTAATA
This sequence comes from Alouatta palliata, assembly GCA_004027835.1. Taxonomy (NCBI): domain Eukaryota; kingdom Metazoa; phylum Chordata; class Mammalia; order Primates; family Atelidae; genus Alouatta; species Alouatta palliata. Next base: position 28,964 of record PVKV010016374.1, read on the forward strand.
TTACAGTGGATTTATATATATATCATACAAATTACCTAATCATATACATATATATGTTTATACAGTTAGGTATATGTATATATACATGGGTAATATGTGTGTATATACATATTAATATATACACATATATTAATATATGTAATATATACATATATATAACCACATATATGTATATATACACATATATACAAATAGTGATATATGTATGTATACAAATATATCATTATATGTATGTATATATTTATGTCATTGTTGCCTGCAGAATATTTTATTATATGCATGTACCATGACTTATTTAGCCAGTCTTCTGCTAATGATCATTTTCAATCTTTTGCCATTATAAACACCATGCAGTGAATACCTGTGTATGGACATGGCTGAGTATATCAGTAGAATAAACTTGGAGATATGGAATTTCTTGGCATATTAGCTACTCTGAGGGGAGTTCTTTAATTATTACTCTGATTTTGGTTACATGAGTAAGTTCTATAGTGATTTCTGAGATTTTAGTGCACCTGTCATCTGCACAGTGTACATTGCACCCAACATGTAGTCATTAATCTGTCACTATCTTCCCAACTTTCCCTCATGAGTCCCTAGTCCATTATACCACACTTATGCCTTTGCATCCTCATATCTTAGCTCCCACTTATTAGTGAGACTTGGTTTTCCATCAACCCTTTCTTTGGTCTTCTCTCTTGCTGACTGCCCTCCCACTGCCATAGCATGACCCGACCCCACACACCTGATGCCCTAATTGTGCTGAGCATCTTGCTCCTGTCAGGGTCCTTTACATTGTTCCTAGCCTCTCTGCCTTTGTTCATTCAGTTCCTTCCTGGAATACCCTTCCCTTTGCTTGGTGAAGAAAGTAGAAGCCTTTCACTAGACATGTGCCATTTAAGAAGCCCTTTCCTACTATATAACTGGGATCCAACCCTTGCTTTTTCTTTGTGCCCCTATGATTCTCTAAGTTTAAAGCATTCGACGCCACTTTCAACTCTTCATTACTTCCATTTGCACACATGTCTCTGCATCGAAGATAAATTTACTTGCAGTCAGGAGTCCCAGTCTTTGCTCAGTAAGCATTTGTTGAGTGGATGAATTATTACCAAGTGGTTGTGTTTAGGTTTGAAAGAAGCAAACATTAAAAAGGAGTACATGCCACACAAGAATGATAACATAGCAAAGCGAATGGGGTGTATTAGGCCATAGACCAAGAGTTTGTCACTAGTGTCAAGAGGCAATTTTAACACAACAGTCTACTGAACACTCTATTATTGTTCAGGGGTTAATCACTTAGTCAAGCATTATGTGATAGAAAGTGGGCTGCCTGAGATTAGACATTATTTTAAAAATTTTTTTGGGGGTAATTGCATGGGTAAATGTACATTTTGCTATTATTTAAAACTATTTAAAAGACAACTGACTTTATAACAATAATAATACATTGTAGAATTTATAACATATATAAGCAAAATATAGTAATAGCATAAAGGCAGGGGAAGGTAATAGCAGGGTACAATTTTAAAGTTTTTACACTATCCATGAATACTGAAGAGTGAACTGTGAAAAGTTAGTGTTATGCTGTAGGTCCCAAAGTAACAACTACAGTAACCATCACTAAGTTTAAAAAAAAAAAAAAAAAAAGGGCTGCATGAGGTGGCTGACGCCTGTAATCCCAGCACTTTGGGAGGCCGAGGTGGGTGGATCAAGAGGTCAGGAGTTTGAGACCAGCCTGACATACATGGTGAAACCACGTCTCTACTAAAAATACAAAAATTTGCTGGGCATGGTGATGTGTGCCTGTAAACCCAGCTACTTGGGAGGCTGAGGCAGGAGAATCACTTGAACCTGGGAGGCGGAGGTTGCAGTGAGCTAAGATCATGCCACTGCACTCTAGCCTGAGCAACAGAGCAAGACTCCATCTCAAAAACAACAACAGCAACAACAACAACAACAAGAAAAGAGATGAAGTAAAATAATAATACTCTAAAAGAAGACAGAGAAGAAGAAGTAACAAAGCACAGACGGAACTAATAATAGGATGATATTTTTTGAGACTTGGTATGAGTGTGACATTTTTGAGCCATAGGCAGCATCAATGAACCCTAAAGCATTTTTCACTAATATATTTGAAACTTCGCTTCCATATAGTTTAAACCACAGTATAGAAAAGACTCAAAGCAGGAATATACTATAGAAAAACTGAGCAGAAACGTGGAAGTAATTTTATGTTTGAAAAGAGTTTTGTTCATTTTCCGGGAAACAAATAGACATATTCACCACCTAAACAATGAATCATAGTACATGTGGCTGAGTTAGTCACAGATTTTCCATTTCTAAAACTCAGCAAGTCTTAACAGTTAAATAAGATGAAGATATAAAAAATACTGGGACAATGAAACTGACTCACTTTCAAGGTATCTATTAATTAGCTTAATTTGTGATTTATATGTATGCCACAGTGAGCAATGAATCCAGGAAAGTAGAGAAGAACATTGAGCAGAGCTTTTGAAAATGAAAATAACCACGATGTTAGAGTGAAAAGCATCTATAAGCTGCAGAGACACTTTGGTTCAATCCATCAAAAATATAAAGGAACACTCCACAATCATTTCATGCTGTGTTAGATATGTAAGAGATGATATCAGAGTTTGACAAATGGTTTGTAACATGTCTGAGAATTACAGAAATATTCTCATAGCTGCACAATAATCAACAAAGAAAGTTCTTATGATCTAAGAATTTAGGAAAGTCCACCTATCATCATGTTAACAATAGGCTTGAGAACACTAAAAATGATACATCTCGGGCTTTCATAAACTCATCTCTGAAATGTTTCCTATTTTCTTTTTTAGTTTTTTTTCACAGAATCTGGCAATGTGTTTCCCAAGGATAGGAGAAGGGAAACAGGAAGAGAATTAGACCCAGGAAGCAATTCAGTCACTACAATGAAATAACTTTTATTTATCTATTTTTATTTTTCTTATTGTGCCCACTACCCACCGCAGCTGAGGAGGAGCTAATGCAGTGACTTTTAAAAGCTACAAGTTTAGCATAACATTTCCTGGATTTATCATCAATATTTAAAATAATTTGAAGTAATGGAGCAATTAATAGAAAATACAAAAATCCATGTTCATCAACATATGAAATGATGCAAGACTCTTGATAGGAATTCAAACAGGATTCCTGATTGGCAATGAAAAGGCTGTAAGCACATACTAGCTTCAGTTTTCTCTTTGGCATAATCAAAGATGCCTTGGTACAGGGAAGAGAACGATACCAACTTGATGAATAGAATACTATTTATCTAAAACATATTCATATTCAATTTTTGGTCTATGAGAAAAATTTTCTTTGGTTGATAAAATTCTTAAAGTTAACATTTTGCCAAAGAGACTGACTTCTAGAAATGAACATGATAATTTATATGGAGGAGGGAAGGAAATTGGAGAGAATCAGGAAATGCAAACACACCTGGAAATGAGCAAACCAAAGATCAGTGGAAAGTGATATGCAAAATTTCTACTAGAAAATTAACATCAGATAAGTTCAATTATTTGTCACCAGGTTCTGTATAAATTATATATTGATTTTTCCATGTAATATTTTTGAACAAGTCTAACAGTTTTAGGTCGAATTGTGTGAATTAAAAGGGATGCTAAGGAGATAGAAACTGGGTGAAATTGATATGATTCTGGTATGTCTTATAAGACTTTCATGTATGAATTTATACATTAGATAACATAAGTGATTATTTGACTTAAAGAAGAATATTTTATTTTACAGTGGACTTGTCAGTTTATTTATTTTTTTTATTTTTTATTTTTTTTTTATTTTTGAGACGGAGTTTCGCTGTTGTTACCCAGGCTGGAGTGCAATGGCGCGATCTCGGCTCACCGCAACCTCCGCCTCCTGGGTTCAAGCAATTCTCCTGCCTCAGCCTCCCGAGTAGCTGGGACTACAGGCACGTGCCACCATGCCCAGCTAATTTTTGTATTTTTAGTAGAGACGGGATTTCACCATGTTGACCACGATGGTCTCGATCTCTTGACCTCGTGATCCACCCGCCTCGGCCTCCCAAAGTGCTGGGATTACAGGCGTGAGCCACCGCGCCCGGCTTGTCAGTTTATTTTAAAGGTGCATTACATCTAACTTTAGAACATAATTTGATTTAGGTTACTTTAGTAGATTGTCTTATAGATTCAAGCACACTCACAGCACCACTCCACTCCATACTCTCCCAAGGGATCGTCGTGGATGAACAACTTGGCAATTAGTGAAGAGTGCCAGAGAACAATAGGGATTTTGCTTTTGACTCTAATCCCTCACTCCTTTCTTCCCTTCTTCTTCCCACTGTAATTTAAGAACACTGGAGTCTATTTCCTCTTCCAAGAAATGCAGTTCAGAGGCTAGAGATCTACAGGTTCCAACACAGTAAATCATTTTTTTCTTATTATAAAAGCAATGTATGCTTATCATTAAAAATTGTAGAAAGTTTAGAAAAAGTTAAATGAAAAATAATTCCCCAACCTCAAGTCCTACTCAAAGACACTATTGAGCCTACTGAGGATATTTTGGTATGCTTCCTTTTGGGTGTCCAAGGAGGAGTATACAGTCATGTGTTCTTAGTTCCTGTTTCTGGTTGGGCCAGTAAAGCCTCTTTCTCATCCCTCTTCTCCCTTTATCATTAGAGATAGAAACAAATTCATGGCTTCAGGTGGCTAAAAGCCTAAAACAAAACAAAACAAAACAAAACAGAACACCAAAAACAAAATAAGGTGGGTTGGACAAGCTCCCGGGGCTTTCTTTTTCCTTTTTCCCCTGCCATAGACAGAGTTTGTGGGGTGAGGGGAAGAGCATATTTGTGAAATACTAGTTTGTAGTCTCATTTTCTTCTCCATTAACATTATAACCAAGCAGTTTCCTGTATTCTTGGGAATTCTTCAAAACATAATTTTTCATGTTTAGAGAATATTTTGTACAGTAGATGTGTTGTAGTTCACTTAATACCCCCATTGTTGGACACTTACAAAGTTTCTAAATGTTTCATATAAATAACAGTGTGATGAACATCTTTATGTATGAGTCCTGTTTTATATTTAGTATTTAGTTTTAAAAATAACTCCTGGAAGTTTGGGGCTTTTGTCATAAATTGCCTTATAATTAGAAACGAACAGTTTAGCAAATCACAGTAAAAGGAAACTTGTGTTGTCCTTAAACCAGAGTTTCTGTGGTGGCACTCCAGTCCCATTAATTAAAGTCCTAGGGAGCGCTGATTGCCCCAAAATGGCACTGCAAAACACAGGCATATGCATATATTGAGAATGTAACCTTTACACTTCAAGGCAGAGGAGCTGTACACAGAATCAGCTCTTACTCCTCTCTATTTGCGCTACTACCAACCGCCAGGATGAGTTTAAGCTCTTGCTTCTTGGAAAAGCGGTCTTGAAAAAAACATTTGTTACTCTCTCCTAGTTTCACTTTCCTGATTTTTTCTTTAGCACTTTGAATGCTGCATATGGCTTGTGCAGAGCAGTGCTGGCTTATATTACTGGAGGGGCAAATGAAATCATTCAGTGAACATGAGGTTTGGGGTTTTTTTTAAAGCACATATGACATATCACAGTGAGAAATTTTTAAATATGGGTCAGTCACTCAACCAAGCCTCCCTGGACCTATGATTAACATATTCTTCATCCTTGAGAGAACATTTTTTGATCCTAAGGTGACACGTTGGCAGGACAGGAGAAAGCAGCTCTACTGATTTTGTGATGAGGGCAAAACATGGAAACAGGTAAAAATTCTTCATCTAGTAATTCCATAGGGAAAGTTGGTTGAGGCTTTCTAAGCAGTTGGAACTAGATGACAATGTGTCATCTACTATTTCCTGCTTTCAATCCTTTTCCTGGCAATTGATGTTGCCTCTTTCATTTATCATAAAACTGTGTAATGTACCTCACTAGATGCCAACGTGACAGATGCCTCAGGTCCAGCAATAATATTTCCAGAAGCTTTTTTATATATCTTATGGCCTTGGCTAGCAGAATTCAGAATATTTGTTACCTACCAACTTGTCAGCCAACCAGATGGTTGAAATTCAATTTGACTCAAGGTAATATTTTTTGTCTTAGGAAGAATATTACTGGGTTCATGTGTATTCTTTTATACATTTAAAAAAATTAGTAGACATTCGTCTGAGGAGAAACACCCAGAACCATAGATAATTCTTCGGGGCCAACACCATATGGATTTCTTATTGGGTTGTAAACATTTTTAGCTTTTTTTTTTTTGTCATTTTTGTCTTATTTTTTCATCATTACAAGATGGAACTTTTTTTTTTTTTGTACTTTCCTGTCATGTTTGTCAGGACATCATGTAGTTCTGCAGCCTGAGCCCGTCTTTAAGAAATTATCACCAGAGTGTCATGAAGGCATCATAAAGTGCTATAGACAGTTTTCTTGCCTCCCTACTCAAAGAAGCCCTACTTCCCCTGGTGACAGTCTTGACATGTTCCAGTTGGTAGACCAGATGCCTTGATTTACCACTCTGGGGACCTGCCCACCAGGATGCCATGCCACCTGTTACTGGGCCAGTCTTACCCTTATCTAACTTGGGTGGGGCAACCCTGAACTGGAGCCAGTGAAAGGGACCTTTGAGTGTATTAAGAATAGCAGTTTGGATTTTCTGATTACTTTAGGAAAAGATAGATTTTACTTCTTCTTCCCTTCCTGTCCAGCTATGAAGAATGCTAGAGACAAACATCCTAAAAGCAGGGTGTATAAGCTCACTGAGGATGAGGGATTTGCCTTCTTGCCCCTTTGGCACCTTAGCTGGCTTTTTGCACCTTGCCTGGTGGAGCAGTGGAAGAGAGCTGCTTAAATAACTCTCATTTTAGAGCCTCTGAGAGACTCTGCCATGGAGGTCGGGAGAAATGTTTTGGAAGAAAACATCCATTTCAGCCCATGTCACTGGTCACTGCCTTTAGCTTCCTGGGTTTTCTCTGTGAAACTGACAGGGTTCCTGTGTTAAAATGATCTTGGCTGAATCACCTCCCTTTTCTAAACTTTGGTTTTACTATCTGCAAAAAAAAAAAAAAAAAAAAAAAGTTTGACTAGATGGTCATTGGTGATCTTTTTAGCTCTAGGAGCCATATATTTTCTTTCCTCAGGCTCAGAATGGCAGAAAATCAGCATTAGGGCATCTAAATAGGCTCTGTCTCCTACTTCATACATTAGTTCCTTAACAACATCCGTAAGAAGAGACTTTGGTTTTCATGGATGGTACCATATGAAAATCTTATTTCCATTTGCTGCTTTATGGAATCTGTTCATTAGCTTAGGGTAAATCATTTAAAAAAATGTTCCTATGTTTTTCAGCTGGATCATGGCACCATGGTCTCTATTCTTTGCCACAAATACCACATTGTTGATGCTTAGCCAGTAAGACACCCAGCTCTTATGCCTGCAAAGTTCATTAAGTGGGGCATGACAGCCCTCCCCCTATTTAGGAAAACCTGTTATTCCTAGGTTGATAATAGTTCATCAATGCCCATGGCCCAGGGCAATGCTCAAGCCTTTTACTGCAGACACTGGCACTTTCTTGGTCTAGCCCCTGGGTTCTCATCTTCCACATCTCCCATGCCCCTCCCAACATCCAGATGCATTTTACACTCTGGCTCAGAGAGGACAGACTGTGTACAGAGCATGGGCTTTTGAATCATACAGACACAGAAGTGAATCATGCCAGTTACTAGCGGTATAACCTTAGGCCACCTACTGCACTTCTCTGAGCTTTGGGGTTTCTTCCTCTGTGAAATAAGGATGTCTCTTTGTAATAGGATTATTGCAAAGCGTTGTGTGGGATGGTCTTTTTAAGTCACATAGCACAATCTCTAGTAGTTAGCATGCACTCAAGTCATTGCTAATTCCCTTTCCATTGCCATTCCTGGAGTGTTTCCTGGGCATACTCTTTCTCCCTTTGTGGCAGCTTTGCCCAGTCTGTTCTCTCTGCTGGTCTGTCTTGTTCCTGAAGCTCTGTCTGGCTATCTGTTCCTTGTGCTCTGAGGCACAGTTATCTTCTGCAAGCTTATCTTGGGGCCAATTATTCTTTGCCCGGGTTAGATGCCTGGCCTCTGTGCTGCCTCTGAACTAAGTGAATGTGCCTCTATCACAGCACAGATGCTGCCAACATTGGTGACAATATTACTAATGGTCACTTGTGGTGTACTTACAATGTGCCACACACTGAGTAAGCGAGCACTTCATAAACATGACTTCAGTCAGTCCCACAAAAGTATATCCCTTAGTTACTGTTACTTTTCCCATTTCACAGCTGATGACCTTGATGCTAGGAGAGGTTAGATGCCACATGAAGAACCACGCAGGCAGGAAAGGCTGAGATATGATTGAGCCAAACAGCCTGGCTTGAGGGCTCATTCTCCTACTGCTTACCTGCATCCTTTAATGGCCTTTGATTTCCTGCAGGGCAAGGGAAAGAACTTGTTCAAGGGTAGGTACAGCTAGTAAGAGACAGGGCAGAGACTCACACACAAGCAAATTGGCTCCAGAGGCTGTTTGCTTCAAAACTCTGCTGTTACTTGGAGAATCAGTTCAAAGAAGGGGCAAGGATCTTCCCCTCCATCTCTTCCATCCCACATCCCCTTTACCCAGTAGTATGGCTGGCACATTTTGGGCACCCAGTGAATGTTTGTGGAATAACTCCTCCAATCTCAGTCCAAATCTGGCCTGTACTTTTTAGCTGGAGAATATATCTGATACTGACCACTGCTGATTATGTTCAGGTTAGTCAGAGAAAAACAGTTGCTCAATGTCCGGGATCTGGTGCCAGTATGTTTCTGCATTATTTCCCATCCAGAGACCAATTAGGTTTCCTCCTAATATGCATGCCCAGTCTTACCAGATCTGTCCTGCAGCACTCAGATCTTAAAGAGTTAGGATTTACTTTGCTTGTAGGCTTGTAAGCTAATCACAGGCAAAATAGATATTATCATCTGGTCAGGAACATTACCATGTGGTTGTAAGAGCCAGTGTTAAAATAAATTCCTGGCCTGAGAGAGGGTAAAGAAACTTTCTGGGCTGCTCTGTGGATGTTTGCACAAACCCATGTTTGAAGGACATGTGGGGCTGATGCCAGGACATTCTGGAGTTCATGCTTGACCCAAGATAATGCTAAATTTTGTTTGAGTTAATAAATCTGAAAGAATTTGTAAACAAAGGTATGAGATTATGTTTTAACATGATGATTATTGTCATAAACAATAGCAAATAAAGGAGAAAATCACAAAGGCCATTTAATAGAAACCAAATCCCCCAGAGCCTTCGCTGCCTGTAAGTCTGCCCGCCTGCCAGGAGCTGGGCGCTGCTCTCCTCTCCTTGCTCCTGTGTGCCTGTCCTCAGTCCCACGGGCAGAGAAAATCCCTTGTTTATGTACACAATGCCGAGCCCGGAGATGCTGCTTTTTTTCTCTTCCGTTTTGCAGTTTTCAATTTCAGTTCATGCTTTCTCCATCGCTTTTTTCTAGGGCTGCTTGAGAAGAATAAGAAGCAAAGAGGGTCCTTTGCCTTATGAGAAGAATGGAAATATAAAGGGAAACAAAACAGCAGCTCTGATAGGTTTACCCTGCAAACCAGCTTGACAAATTAAAACTAAAGCTGGTAGGAGAATGCAAGTCCTCATAGAAAACTGCACTTTCTGATCTGACAATGGAAAAACATGACTTTTCTTTTCAATGGTAAAAAAGACTATTAGTCTAGGGCCCTGTTGTATTATCCCCATCTACAATGAACCTTACTTTGAAAAGTTTTCTATTCTTTCAAGCTCAGATGGAATTCATTCAAACGAAAAGCAAATTCTGTTTATCAGCTCTATTATTACTTTGAGTTCCTAAACCCAAGTAATCCCTGTCTCTTTCTTGAGCCAATATGGACATAGAACTGTATATTCTCATTCTGCCACTGAGTAGTTGAGCTTATTTTCATTATTATTATGCCCATGGCACAAGTCATAGTTGCTAACTACTCCAGGGTCAAAACTCTTTGCATAAAATTATAGGCTAAGATTTTCGGGCTATTAACTTTTCTTGAGAATGACTATTTAGGAGTGACAGCTTTTCTCCCAAGAGGAGTAATTTCTTCCTCTCTGTTTCTCTTAAGATTGCATGTCACATGTAAGAAATTAAGTGGACCTTTCTGGTGACTTGTTAGGAAGTTTCAAGAAGAACATTTGTCAGTACAATTGTCATTTTCAGTAGTTAATACCACGGATGGTTTATGGTTCTCCAGCAAATTCTTTTGTCTCCTCCTTTAGATTAAATCCAGAATTTATCCACAGCTCACCTTCCCAGGTCTGGACTACTATCCTCTCTCTTAGATTATTGCTATAGCCCCATTAAGAATTTTCCTTGCTGCTATCCTTGCCCCTTATTCAAGCTGATTCTCCACGTAACAGCAGCGTTTTAAAGCAAGCAGCCTCTGGAGTCAATATGCTTGTATGTGAGTCTCTGTCCTGTCTCTTACTAGCTGTACCTGCCCTTGAACAAGTTCTTGGCCATCTCAAAACCTCAATTTCCTTCTCTGAAAAACAAGAGTAATTCTAGTTCCCATTGGAATTGTTTTCTGTTGAAAGTTAAGTGAGATAATGCACATCAAGTACTCGGCATATAGCCCTGAGGCATGCATGCCAGCATTATTATTACCACATTATATAGTAAAAGGGGGTGAGTTTTAATTTGACCCTATGTCTTTATAGGTCTTATACCTAGTGACATGATTTGGATCTGTGTCCCCACCCAAACCGCATATTCAATTGTAATCCCCAGTTTTGGAGGTGGGGCCTGGTGGGAGGTGATTGGATCATGGGCGCAGAGTGCTCATGAATGGCTTAGCACGATCCCCCACTGGTACTGTAGAGTGAGTGAGTTATCACGTGCTCTGTTTGTTTAAAATAGTGTGGCACTGCCCCCCTCTCTCTTTTGGTCCTGCTCCTTCCAGGTAAGACTCCTGCTCCCCCTTTGCCTTCTGCCATGAGTAAAAGGTCCCTGAGGCCTCCCCAGAAGCAGATGCTGATATGCTTCCTGTACAGCCTGTGGAACCATGAGGCCAATTACACTTCTGTTCTTTATAAATTACCCCGTCTCAGGTATTTCTTTATAGCAATGCAAGAACAAACTAATACACATAGAAAACATACATCCTCAGCATAACACTCTAGTTCATATACCTTCAGTGGTCACCAAAAGACCAGGACCTGAATATTTGAGGGGTAGGAGCAAAATGATATAGTTCATTTTGTTTCTTTCTCACAGTTAAGGCCCTGTTAAGTGACAAATAATCTATGTAGATCCCCATGTATATTCAGCCTCTATCATTAGCAGCCTGAAATCTACTTTGGGGGAGAAATAGAGATTCAAATACAACCAAAATCAAGAAGCTGTGATAAAAGTCAAAAGAAAATTTTAGCTAGGAAAGAATGTAAGTGCTAAGGAGACAAAGGTCATTTCTGGCTGGGAAGACACAAGAAGACTTCATGAAGACCAGGATTTGGCCTGGACTCTGGGGACTGTATTAGAATTTCAACAGGAAAGTTTGGTAGTAGGGAGGTGCAGGAAGAAGAAAATGGTAAGAGAAAACAAGAGAAAAGTGAACATTAAAAACAGTGTGTGCAAATACTCAATTTGCTGGAGTGTTGGGTAAAGAAGAGGCAACTCATAAAATCAAGTTAGAAAGCAAGTCTGGAACGAGCTGTGGGTGATCTTCAGTGATTCATTAAATGCTAGGCCTTGAGCCAGGCACTTTATATACATTACCTGGTTTAATCCTTGCACCCACCCTATGAGGCTCAGAGATTGAAGTAGTTACTCAAGATCACTAACCAGATAAGTGATAGAATCAAGATTTGACCTCGGATCTGGCCAGCTTTAACCTATGGTCACAGCCTCTCTAGGCTTTCTTGCTAAAGTCAAACACTGTTAGAGGTAACCGAATCTTGGGGTGAGCACTGGAGATGGGGCCCAGCTTCAAGGCTGTTGCATCAGGCTTGACATGAGCTAATAAGGGCCTGGAACAGGGGTGGAGTACGATTGTGATGCAGGGGCAAAGCAGTCTGTGAGGAACTTCCAAGAAGAATCACAAGGTGTGTTGACTTACAAGAATGAACGGCAGGGAAGCATCAGAGATTCAGAGATGACTAAGTTCTTCAGCCACAGTGCTGGGAGCATAGGGCCGCTCTTTTTTTTTTTTTTTTTGAGACAGAGTATCACTCTATTGCCCAGGCTAGAGTGCTGGAGTGCAGTGGCCGGATCTTGGCTTATTGCAGTCTCTGCCTCTCGAGTTCAATCAGTTCTCCTGCCTCAGACTCCTGAGTAGCTGGAACTACAGGCACGCGCCACCATGCCCAGCTAATTTTTGTATTTTTAGTAGAGACAGTGTTTCACCATATTGGCCAGACTGGCCTTGAACTCCTGACCTCAGATAATCCACCTGCCTGAGCCTCCCAAAGGGTTGGTATTACAGGTGTGAGCCACTGCGCCCGGCCAAGGGCTGCTCTTAACAGAAACAGAAAAGCTAGGATGATTTGGGGGAAAGTGACAGGTTTATCCAGAGCTTCCATCCTTTTTGACTCAAAGTTTGAGTATAAGCCTAGGGCAGGACCTTGGAAGATAGTGGGACAGGGGGAGGCAGTGACTCAGACAGAGCTCTACTCTACAGTGGAATCAGAATGAGTAGAGTGTCTACTGGCCCCTGACCTGGAAATCTTGCTTTTGTTCTGGTGAGCAAAAAGACTGTGCTCTTTGTTAAAAATGCTTTTGAATAGAGCTATATCGCAGCCTGGAGGAGATTCTAAAGAGTGAGAAAAACGGATTTCACAAAACTTAGAGGCTGTCAACAGCTTTTTAGATGATAACTGCCATAGAACAATGTGTGTGTATACCAGGTGAACAAAACAGAACCCTTCATCAGATTGCTCACTTTGGAGAGTAAAAATGGAGAGAAGTTTTATCCACATCCTCTTGCCTATCATAGCAATAAGGGTCTATGTAGATGTGCACAAAATGGTTTTGTGAGTCACATGACTGGGCAATGTTAAACATGCTAAATATGCTAAACGTTGTCCCAGAAAGCAACTCTGGTATGACTTTAGCGTGGTTCTCTCAGATGGCAGGTTGTCCATTTTCCCAGCAATGCTTTTCTCATAAAGAACACGTGGAAAAATGTTTGAATCACATTTACCACTTCAGTCAGATGCTAGCATTTTTTTCACTTCTCCCCATTATGATGACTGTAGTTCTAGAATGATACCTATTTTATTTAGAAATATTAAAGAATGAAGTGCTCAATAAAAATAAATTTTCTAGTCAAGTATGGGTTTTCCCTTAATGCCAAATAAAAATAAGTGAATTCTCTTGGATGAAAACGTTTCTAAAAAGGAAGAGACACATCTGTATTCTTAGACAACGTTAAGTAGGATGAAAATCCGTTATTGCCTTTTGCTGTGACTTAGTGATGTTCTCACTGACTGTCAGGGATGACAGGCTATTTAGGCCTCTCTCAATGGCCCCAGACTGCTTGCAGGTAGAGTTCATGTGTCTGCTATTTACAGTTTTCTATCTCTATGGTGTGACTAACTGTCCTCACCATTCTCATCTATTGTGCCTCCCTGATTTCTAACTGCAAGGGGCAGGAGCACCAGACCAAAACCGAGCAGAGGAGCGGTGGTTTCTGTGGCATTTAATGCCTGTGACTGTGGGGAATTTAGTGCAAGGATTGTCTCATATCGATGTCAGGCTTCAAATTAGTTTTTTTCCCTTTACTTTTCTTATTTTCTGATTCTTTCATACTTTGGATAGTTAAGAGATCTGTATTAGGGACCATTTGAATAAATTAGGCATTGCCATATTCTTAGCAGGAAGATTTTCTAATTAACTGTCTTTGATCTCTTTCTGCTAATCTCTACTAGGAAATTAAGAATTGAACGCATCTAGATTCTTAATGAGAACAGTTGCTAAGTGAAATAAATAAATATGACTGCTTAACGTGGGAATAGAAGTGAGCGCTTAACAGTAATAATAGCAACTGCAGTGTACCAGCACTCCTCTAACCATTGTGCATGCGTGAGTCTCAATCTTCTCAGTGACCTTCAGTATTATCACTTATTCCAGTAGAGATAACATAGATTTAAAAAGATAGAACATTGGGCTGGGCATGGTGGTTCATGCCTGTAATCCCATCACTTTTGGAGGCTGAGGTGGGCGGATCATTAGGTCAAGAGATCGAGACCATCTGGCCAATGTGGTGAAATCCATCTCTATTAAAAATACAAAAATTAGCTGGGCATGGTGGCGCATGCCTGTAGTCCCACCTACTCAGGAGGCTGAGGCAGGAGAATCGCTTGAACTCAGAAGGTGGAGGCTGCAGTGAGCTGAGATCACGCCACTGCACTCCAGTCTGGCGACAGAGTAAGACTCCGTCTCAAAAAAAAGTAGAATATCTACTGGAAGTCACATGGCTAGAATTCCCATGCTGAGTAGTCTGTTGCAGACCTCTCCACTCATCTGGATTTTATGGAGGGACAGAAGGAGAATGAGTGCAAGCGTCAATGAGGTCAGAGGCAGTGTTCCATATTAACATCAATGATCACTATTTTTGAGCAAGTAAAGAACCTACTGAGAGAACAACAGGTTGGGCAGCAACAGAGCCTGTGTGGTCACCAGAGAGTTCTGGTGGCCCTCGGGGCCACGTTAAGCATTTGCTTTGTCACTGGAGCCACACTTCCGCTTATTTTGTATAGTTCATTCCTCTACTCAATGGACCCTTGAGGGAAAAGCCCACTACCTGTGGGAAGAAAAGAACCGAGACACTTTGTCAATCTTCTCTTTGTTCCCTAAAGTACAGAATTCAATCTCCTCTTATTTCTTGGAAAACCATCAATTTACAGGAGAAGATAAAAAGAATCTTAGTTCTAAAGCAAGAGCCAGGGCTACTCTACGGTCTTGAACTTGCTCTCTAATCCTTTGGCAAGAGCACCTACTGACTGGTCAAATTATCCAAATGTATTTCATCACTGATCATCAGCTCCTTTAAACTTTGCTTTTTCAGTCGAGAATTCCTAAATGCCTACAAGTAGATCTAGCATGGAATAAAGCAAGCTGTTAAAGAAAGTCAAACTCCGAAAAATTTGCTTGGTAAAATAGCATGAAAAGAGGTATATTTTTTAGCTAGAAATTACTAACCTGCTGCATTTAATTGAGGTAACAGTTGCACAAAGTACAATGTAGTTATTTTCTGTCCTGTGCCTGTCTTTGAGTCTGTCACTGTGCTATTCACTTATGGACATCACTGAGAGATGTTTCTTTCCTTTTTAACCTCTCCCTTATCAGTCTATTGCAGGAAAGCACTCCTCAGCTTGAAAGTTTTGTACAGATAGATGCATACAAACATTCAAAAGCTTAGTCCCTGTCTCATACAAACCCTGCATTTCATCTGGTTTGTTTTCCTTCTTTATTTCTTCCCTCCCCTTCCAATATATTAACGAAGAGCCTTTAAAGAACCAGGCACTGTGTGAAGGCCTGGGAAGATTGTGTGTGTGTGTTTGTATACGTGTGCCTGTCTTTAGGATCACTTGTGTCCTTTATCTCAAATTTTGGACGACTGGGTAGATATTGTGTAGATGAATTTTAATCATCCATTTTTTGCTAAACTTTAATGACATCATGATTTTTTTGTTTGTACACAGCAGGAACTATAATAGGTAGGTGAAACTCAAAGTTTATAACCTCAAAAATTTCATCATTACAGCAACTGTATTAGCTAAAAGAGCAAATATAATTTTTAGGTGATGAGTAAGATATGCCTAATAGAGATTTTTTTGAGGCCATAATTATTTAAAATAAAAAAACAATAGGATTTATTAACAATGAAATCAAGATAAATTTAGCATTGGGGACAATCAGGAGATTAATTACTACTCAGTAGGTTTCTATAATTCTGAATGAAAAGAAAATTCATGGGCTTATACAAGGTATAATGGACAATTCTAATTCCTTGAAAATAAACTAGGTTTTGTTTTTATTCACTCTTTAGAAAAGAAAAACCTAGTTTTGATTAGGCAGTAGAGTCTGTTTGAGAAAACACCATTTTAGTGGCTTTTCATAATTACGGTGTCAGTCTGAAAGAGCAGCTAATGCCACGTTCTAGCCACATATGGGTAACATAACTCCATGGGCTTAGGGCTTGAGAGGAGTAAGGCAATTCCTAAAATAAATTGGGCAGCTAGAAAAAGAATTCTTTTCCAGAAGGAGAAATATGTGAATGGTAAGTTCTATAATTACTTAGGACATTAACTTATCAATTATCTCATCATCTTTATATATATATATATATATATATATATATATATATATATATATATATAATTAATTTCTTTTTAAAATAGAGATGGGGTGTCATTATGTTGACCAGGCTGGTTTTGAACTCCTGGGCTCAAGTGGTCTGCCCTCTTGGCCTCCCAAAGTGCTGGGATTTCAGGTGAGAGCCGCCACGCCAACCCATCTCCTCCTCTTTAAACAAAGGCTTCCCAAAGCAGAACCACCATGCTGCCAGGGACTAACAAGGAAAATAACCCACAGCACAAGCATCCCTGATGCTTTGAAAGAGGGGCAGCCTTGGGAACATTTTCCAAGGTGCTTGGTGTTTAGAACCTATCCATCAGGCTAGTTCAATTCCCCCAAAAATTCCCAGAGGTGACAGGCAGTCAACAGCTTTGCTGGGCTTGACAAGTTTCATTTCAAGGACTCCAGCTTGTAATTTCGAGTAGACTGACTGCTGTTATAGGCCCAATCAACTCAGAGTTTCAATTGCTTTTCAAGCATTCCTACACTGAACACACTCAGCAATCACAGAACCACCCATGTCAACATGGCAAGGACTGGAAAAGAACTCACATGTGAGTCACTTAACAGAAAAGCATATTTTAGCAGTCTTCTGAAACAATTATCGTAGGCATACCTTTTTACAGTGACTGATCCTATACTTTCTGATATGGACTTGGAAAAAAGACATTTTTGGAACTGGTATACAATCAGGGAGGAGCTGATAATGTACATATACTGCCTTATGAAGCAATATTGGCTGCTCTTGTTCTCACTCCTACTCCAGACTGTTATTGGACTTTACCTACGGTTTCTAAAATCATCAAGTTTTAAGAAGTCATTTTACGTTTACATTCACACACATTTAGACACACATCAAATACATTTACACATTAAACATGCACACACTGATGATACAAATGAAATTTCCCAGAATAGCCCCCATTTCAAATACTCTTTCCAGTTGTTAGCTCACAGCCAAGGCCACCTGTTTTAAATTTTAGCTTCCAAAATATGGTCACTGAATCAAGGTGATCCATATTATGATTCTAAGACTGAAATTCAGATTTTGAATCAATAGATGTTTTCTCTTCAGATGTAGGGATGATATTTCAATGCAATATCTTATGAAATCAGAGGATATTTATTACATGGAATATAGCATATTTTGTTCTTGATTTTCTTCACAAATATATAATGGACCTATTGCAATATTCTTGAATGAAACAGTCAATGCATAGAAGCTTTTAGAAAAATTGATTTCTGTAAAAATAAAAAATAAACATTATATGTTGAAACTTGTGTTAAATGTATTTTGTGATAAATGTATTTGATGTGTGTCAAACTTATGTTTCAACATATATTTACAATTTCTTATACAAAAATATAATTTTATTATAATATACTTAATATAAATAACATAATATAAATAGTATATAACAATATAATATATCAGGCCACTTAACTGGCTCTTGCCTTGAGCAAGCCATCTAACTTCTTGTTTTTCTTTTTTTTTTTCGGAGACAGTCTTGCTCTGTCATCCAGGCTGGAGTGCAGTGGTGCAATCATAGCTCACTGTAACCTTGAACTCCTGGGCTCAAGCAATCCTCCAACCTTGGCCGCCTGGCCATAACTTCTTGTTTTACAGATGAAAACACTATCTCCTTCATAAATTATGAGAAAAACAAATTAATATGTACAGAAACAGTTTAAAAAGACCCTGGTATATACTTGGAGAAACTCGACTAGCTTGACAGATGGGCTCAAAAAGTAACCTGGATAATGAAAGTATCCAGTAAATGCTGTTGCGATTGTTGTCATTATTTAAAGTCCCAGTTTCCTCATCTGTAACTGAAGGGGTAGATTTAATCTCAATGATCTCTACAGTTTCTTTCCTTTGGTGTTGCTCTGTTGCCTGTCCTTTAACTTTCTATGAAGTGACCAGCAGAGAAGATGAGTTGGTCAGGTTAACATTTGATATAAATGAAAATTTACCTTGAGGTGTCAGGAGCCCATAGTAGAAACAGGAATATAAGAATAACTGATTTGTCTTACTTTATGCAAATAACTTCTCTGTGTTTGCTTTTTTATAATGCCAGAATAATGAAATGATAATAAGCAAGTAATTTCCTCCAGGGACGTAAAAACTTGGCCTAGCTTTGAAAATTTTAGGATCCAGAAACCTAGCTCAGCCTTAATAGGAAGCAGAACAGCTTGTCAGTTGGTTATTTTAGTTCCCTGGAGGCTCATTCTGATACAGTAATTTTGTGTTATAGATCTGGGAGAATGTTTGGACACCTGAGGGCCAGTTGTTCTAACAACTGCTACTGTAAATCCTTCATTCCCCCAGTAGTTGCTCTCTTCCTCAAATATCCTTCCATGCAGAGTAAATGCTAGTTATGGCGGTTATAAACTGCTTAAAATTAGGCTTTGGGCTAGTAAGTGTGTCTTTTCCTGTAAAACAAAGTTTTTCCTTATATCCCAGTATTTTGGCTCCACCAAAATCCAAGGGTGATATTTCTTGCTCCCAAAGGCATAGAAAAAGTAATTTAAAAATTTTTAAAAATTTAAATACTAACTAAATACTAACTAGAGGCAAAGCAGTCAAGAAGACACAATGTCTCCAGGTACGAATAGTTCAAACAATAAAAAGATACTTATTATTTACCAATAGTTTGATTTCAATAATATTTTACAAAATGAACCACTTCTGATGAGGTATAGATTTATTGGTAATACTGCTTGCAAAACAGTTCAAAAGGAAAAGAAAGACAAAGTGAAATAGAGCTTTCATGAGAGAGAGAATGAAAGGAGATTATCTTTGGAGATTAAATTGGCTTCTGACATTGTCTCCAACATAGCTTTTGTTGTATGTAAAGAATACTCTGTACAGTGGTCCAAGACTGCTTCAATAATAGTTCACTGTTTTGTTAGTCAACAGCTGGCATGTATGCAACCTTGCTGTTTGTATTATACCCAGGAAATGAGAGACTTACGATGGGACTTTGACCAGGGCCATAATTATAACCACATTAATGGAAAATGCAAATTCAAATAGAGGTGGGGCTGGCAGGAGTTCATCATTGAAAGGCTGCATTCATCACAGATGTCAAGTACACAGGCTGGCTCTTCATATTTCTTTTAGCCACACAATGACTTCTTCTCCTGTGGCTCTTTCACATGGACTGTGTATTCAGGGGAAAAAGCTTCCGCAGTAGGCTTTGAGTAAGGTCAAACTCCATGGTGCCTAAGAGGCCAGGACACTCACTAACTCAGAAAATTGCCCAATAAAATATCTGGACATTAAATAAATTGTATTATATGAAATTCATGAGTGGGAAGGACAAGTAGAAAGGGTCATTTCTGCATCATGGTATTTAACAATTGCCTCCATTCAAATGCTAGTCTGCAGTAGATGTCCATGCACAGCATTCACATTCAACTTTAATATTTAGGAAGGGCTTTGTTAGGCAGATGTGGGAGTGGTATGCTAATTAATATGAACTTTTCTCAAGTGTTCTTAATAGGGTAGTAACACTGATGCCAGGATAACCTTAAAGTTTATACTTGCCAAGGTAGACACCCTGCAGAGAGAAGTTTTGAGAACTACAGCAGAAATGGAAGAAAAAGATATTATTAGCACAGACTTGGGTATCCTTATAACCAGATACCTGCTCTTTTCTAAAACCATGGCTAAAAGGGCTCAGGTGCTATTAGTACCTTCCTCCTACTTTAAAACTCAGACCAATGTTTTCAGTGGTGGGGAGGGATTCACTCTATGGTATGAATGGTTCAGCCTTAAAAATATAAATAGCATGAAAGAATGCAAATATTTTATTGCTAAATGAAAACTTTCACTGTATAGATACATACAACATGATTACCACTGTGTTTAAAACAACATAAAATAAACCTAAAAACTTATATGCAGAAAAAAACACCTTAGAAGAAAACTCAGCAAAAGTTATTGGTGTTTGTGGGGCGGTGGAAGATCTTTTTCCTCTGTTTATATTTTGATAGTTTAAAAATTTTCTATAGTAAGCATATTTCTAATTAGTATATATTACTTTCACAATAGAAAAAATGAACTGGATCAAAGCTATACTGAACTTCAAGATGACTGTTCAATGAGAAATGTGAAATTAATATGAAATATGAAAGAAAACTCTTACTGTGTAAATAAATCACAGAATCCAAGAAAGATACTGCTAGATGAGAACTAGATATCCTCTAGATTGCATTCTATCTAATCAGATCATATGAAGCTAAGATTTCCGGGCTGAAGAGTTGAAAGTGTGTCCTTCTCACATTAAAAGAGAGAAATGGAAAGAACCCGAGCTTTTTATTCAAACAAGGCTGGATTTAAATTTTGATGCTGCTTCTTAACTTTCTGTGTCCTTTGGACAAATTATTAACCTCTCTAAGATTTAAAAAAGAAAGATGCCAGTAGTGCCTACTTCTTTTAAAATGGTTTTTAGATTAAAATGGGAAAGGGTGAGATAGATACATAGGTAGATAGATAGATAGATATAAATACAAATACACACATATTGCCTAATACCTAATAGGCAGCTTTTTAGCATTATTATTATTATCAAAGCCTCTTTCATTCCTCAGTGGCCATTGGCCAGAAATATTTTGATGCCATTTCTTTTGGATTTAAAAGAGAGAAAGATAACTACTGAAATATCTTTCTTCTTTTTCTTCCTTTTTTTTAAAAAAAAATCATGGTAAGCACATGTAACATGAGATCTACCATTTTAACAGACTTTTAACTGTGCAATACAGTATTGTTAACTACAGGACAAATGTGTAACGGATCTCTGTGACTTACTAATTTTGCATAAGTTCCTGTTGACTAGCAACTCACCATTTCCCTCTCTCTGCAGCCGCTGGCAACCACCACTGTGCTCTCTGCTTCTATAAGTTTGACTATTTTAGATTCCCCAGAGCCCTGTGTCTTCCAATATTGATAGAATAGTATTGAAGATCATGGCATATTTTTTATGGACA
Organism: Alouatta palliata; assembly: GCA_004027835.1. Classification (NCBI taxonomy): domain Eukaryota; kingdom Metazoa; phylum Chordata; class Mammalia; order Primates; family Atelidae; genus Alouatta; species Alouatta palliata. The sequence continues at coordinate 50,366 of PVKV010016374.1, forward strand.
AGAGTTGTTGTGATATCATCTCTTGATCTCTATTCTCCTTCAGCTTCTTCCTTTAGTTTTTCTTTTCTTATAGTGCAAAATTCCTCAGTCTCATTTTCTGTTGAATGGCCTCCATTCAGGATTTGTTTCCATAATACCACTGAAACTGTACTTCTCAAGATCATCAGTGAACTTCATCTTGTTAAATCTTGTGACAAATTTTTATTCCTTGTAGTACTTGATGTATTAGCACAAGATGGTTTCTTTTTCCTGGAAGTTCTTTTTTCACTTGGCTTCTGGGATACCACGTCTTCCTGGTTTTCTTTCTATCTCCCTGTGTGGGGGGCCTTTGGCCAGGCCTCAGATGATAAAAGTTGCCATTTACCAGAAATCACACGGACTTTCTCTATCTTTCCAGGCTGAGCTTCCTCTGCCTCGAGATTTCCTCGGGCTGCCCCTCCTCCCTCACCTCCCAGTTACTTGCAGCTGCCTTTATAAGCTGCTTTCCCCTGCTGAATAAACGAGACTTGATCAGAGTCCTGTCTTGTCTCCATTCTTTGCGCCTCCTGTCCCTCTTTCATCCTCACTCCCTCTCCCTCGTCC
>PVKV010016375.1:0-15131 GCA_004027835.1 Alouatta palliata
TTTTTTTTTTTTAAACCAAACAAACAGAACTAACAGAACTAACACACTTTGGAGAATAACTATTTTTAGTCGCCCCATCTCCCACTTCCAACTAGAAGAAAATAACAGGGAAAAACAAAAACAAAAACACCTTTATCCCTGGGGAAGGGCAGGAAAACATAATGGCCTCAGAACTTACAGATCCCCTACCACTGGGAAGAAGGAAGATCAATGAAAAGGTCTCAACCCCAAGATCCAGGGACACAGCACCTGCCTAAAACTGAGAAATAGCACTACAGAGAGTGCCCCCTCCTTAGCACTCCCTACCATCCACCCTTCTGCTAGCAAGCACCAAGGAATAAACAACTACAGTATACAGCTGGAGGGGAAGAAGAATGTGCACAGAGACCCTCTCTGAGGTGTGATAACAAACAGACTACAAGATCAAAAGTTGAGGGTAGAGCAAACATTAGAAAAAAACTCTCGAGCCCCAAACCCTAAAAAAAAAACAAGTAACCCTAGAATGGAAATTGAACCCTGTATTACGCTGAGGGTAACCATAGCAACAAGAAGGCCAAAATGAAGCTCAACTACAGACTATACTGACTCAACCCCCAAGCTGAAGAAAGATACTACTTGGTTCAATCTCTTCTGTCCTATATGAAACGCTTACGTTTCAACTATACATTTTAAGTCACAGAAAGAAGGAAAAACTCAATGTATTGTCAGAGACAAAGGAAAAATATGATAATGGAGTTGAAGAAACCTTTGGAATGGCTCAAGAGTAAACTTAACGGAGTTGCATAAGAGATTATCCAAAATGAAACAGAAGGGGGAAAATGTGAGGAGAGCAGGCAGGGGAAGGTAGACAGAACAGAAAACTCAAGAGCTGAGAGAGCATATCAATGATGTAATATTCACATAACTGATATCCTACAAGAAAAAGAGAAAGGGGCAAAAGAAATTGAGGCGATAAGGTTGGGGATTTTCAAAATGAATAGACAGAAAACCACAGATATTAAGAATTTTAGAGAACAGGCAGAATAGATTACACCTCTAATCCCGAAAACCAGCTAGACAAATCATATTGAAACTTCTCAAAACCAAAGATAAAAAGCAAATGTTTAAGGCAACTAGAAGAAAACAAAAAACATTACATTGAAACAAAAAACTATAGCTGGTTTCTCATAAAAAATTATATAAGCCAGAAATCAATGGTGTGATATGTTGAAAGCACTAAAAGAAAAAAACTCAACCATCAATCCTGTACCTGGTGAAAATCTCTTTCAAAAAGAAAAGACATTCTGCTTCCCTTTTTTGTTTTTTGTTTTTTTTTTTTTTAGGGGAACAAAAACAGAGAAGTCATTACCAGCAAAAAAGGATAAAAGAAAGTACCTCAGGCTGGAGGAAATATTATGCCATCAGAGATACATGTACCTCCATAAAGAAATAAGAATACTGGAAATGGCATAAATGAAGGTAAACATAAAAGCATTTTTCTTATTTTTAATCACTGTGAAAGATAACTGGCAGTCTAAAGCAGTAAGAGAAGAAAAGTAATGTGGCTTTGTAGAACACATAAAAGTAAAACACATAACAATAGCACAGATGATAAGAGAAAGGAACTAGAAGTATACTGTTTTATAGTACACATAAATGTGTACTATAAAATAATTAGCTGCCTGTGGTAGCACACGCCTGTAATCACAGTTACTCAGGAGGCTGAAGTGGGAGAATCACCTGAGCCAAGGAAGCAGATGTTGCAGTGGGCCAACACTCACCATTGCACTCCAGTGTGAAAAAAAAAAAGTGAGACCTTGCCTAAAAAAAATAAATGGGCAAATGATCTGAAATTTTCAGAAGATGACATACAAATGGCCAACAGGCACATGAAAAAAATGCTCAACATCACTAATCATCAGAGAATTGCAAATCAAAACTACAAATCAAAATCTCACCCCAGTTAAAATGGCTTATATCAAAAAGTAGGAATGCTGGGCGCAATGGCACATGCCTGTAATCCCAGCATTTTGGGAGGCTGAGGCAGCAGATCACAAGGTCAGGAGTTTGAGACCAGCCTGGCCACCATGATGAAACCCCGTCTCTACTAAAAATACAAAAATTACCCAGGCATGGTGGTGTGTGCCTGTAATCCCAGCAATCTGGGAGGCTGAGACAGGAGAATTGTTTGAACTCGGGAAGTGAAGGTTGCAGTGAGCCAAGATTGCACCCCTGCACCCCAGCCTGGGTGACAGAGCAAGACTCCATCTCAGAAAAAAAAGAAAAGGAAAGGAAAAGAAAAATAGGCAATAATGAATGCTGGTGAGGATGTAGAGAAAGGGAAACTCTTGCACACCGTTTGCAGGAATGTAAATTAGTACAGCCATTGTGGAGAAGAGTATAGTTGTTACTCAAAAAACTAAAAATAGAATTACTACATAATCCAGCAAATTGCTACTGGGTATATACCCAAAAGAAAGGAAATCAATGTATCAAAAAGATACCTGTACTCTCGTGTTTATTGTAGAACTATTCATAATAGTCAAAACATGGAATTAACCTACGTACCCATCTACAGATGAATGGATAAAGAAAATGTGGTATATACACACAATGGAATACTATTGAGCCATAAAAAAAGAATGAAATCATTTGCAGCAACATGGATGAAACTGGAGGTCATAACATTAAGAGATAAGTCAAGCAGTCTAGGGGCAGTGGTTCACGCCTGTAATCCTAGCACTTTGGGAGGCCAAGGCAGGAGGATCACTTGAGCTCAAGAGTTTGAAACCAACCGGGCAACATAGCGAGATCTCATCACTACCAAAAAATAAAAATAAGCCAACCACAGAGAGACAAATATCACATGTTCTCACTCATATGTAAGAGCTAAAAAAAAAAAGTAGATCTCATGAAGATGAGAGTAGATTGGTGGTTATGAGGACGGGAAGAGTAGTGGGGAGGAGGGAAGAAATAAAGACAAGTTGACTAATGGGCACAAATATACGGTTTGACAGAAGAAATAAAATGTAGTGTAGGCCAGGCGCAGTGGCTCAGGCCTGTAATCCCAGCACTTTGGGAGGCCAAGGTGGGCAAATCACTAGGTCAGGAGTTCAAGACCAGCCTGGCCAACATAGTGAAACCCCGTCTCTACTACAAATACAAAAAATTAGCTGGGCATGGTGGCGGGCGCCTGTAATCCCAGCTACTCAGGAGGCTGAGGCAGGAGAATCGCTTGGACCTGAGAGGCAGAGGTTGCAGTGAGCCGAGATTGTGCCACTGCACTCCAGCTCAGGCGACAGTGAGAGACCCTGTCTCAAAAAAAAGAAATGTAGTATTAGATCAGCAAGGTGACTATAATTTATAATAATCTAGTATACATTTCAAAATAGCTAGAAAAAATTAATTCAAATGTTTCTAACATAAAGGAAGGAAAAACATCTAAGGTGATGAATATCCCAAGTACACTGAGATTTGATCTTTACAAATTATTACATGTACCCTCCAAAAATATGTATCTATTAAGCATTATTAAAAGAAAAGAAAAACACTTTCTTAAACATTTTGTAGCCATGAATAACCAGTCAGACACTTAGTACACTGTTATAATACATAAGACTGATGTATGCAGTAATGATTTCACTGGCTTTCTTTCAGTTAATGATGTCATCCGAGTAAATAAAATGATTAGTTCTGAAGAGAGGGAAATCTGTCTGTATTTTCAAACAGAAAGACTTACACTATAATATACCAAAAATCTACCTCTTGTCTAATAGTTAATTAGTCAAAAAAAAGGCAGATGTAGGCCGGGCGCAGTGGCTCCCGCTGGTGATCTCAGCACTTTGGGAGGCCAAGGTACAAGTGAATCATCTGATGTCAGGAGTTCAAGACCAGCCTGGCCAAAACGGTGAAACTCCATCTCTACTAAAAATACAAAAAATTACATGGGTGTGGTGGCAGGTGCCTGTAATCCCAGCTATTAGGGAGGCTGAGGCAGGATAATCACTTACACCCGAGAGGCAGAGGTTGTAGTGAGCAGAGATTGTGCTGCCGCACTCCAGTGTGGGCAACAAGAGCAAAACTCAAACAAAAACCAAAACCAAAAAAAAGGTAGATGTGCATAGATCTTTAGCACTCAGAAACAGTTGTAGCATGTTTCAACTGCTGCTTTCTGGTCCTGGTCCTTCTACTGTCTAATGGATATAGGGTAAAGGGTTATCCCACAGTTCTTTAGAGGAAATAGTTAAGTGATAGATACTGTTTTATCAAGGCTTTTAGAGTCAGAAAGACCTGACTTTGAAGCCAGGCATTATTAATACACAAGCTATGTAGTCTTAAGCAAATCACTTAACTTTCTGAGCCTCAGTTGCATTCTATAACACATATATTGAAGAAATGTGCCAAGTCTTCTCATTCCAGGACCTAAGCTGGAAAACAGCCCCAGGGTGGGAAATACTGTCTCAGGACAGAACGCAGAAGTCAAAGTTTGAAGCCACTTTGTTAACTAGAAAGAATTCAGCATTGATGAACTCATAATTTTTGTTTGAAAATATTTTTCCAGAATAAACTCTAGTATACCTTTCTAACTGCTGGATTAATAGTCAAAAGAACCAAATTAATGTTTTCAAATTTTCATTTTATATAATTTTCAAGAGGATCAATACTTTTCCTTTTTTTTTTTTTTTTTTTTTTTTTTAAGACAGCATCTCATTCTTTTGCCCAGGCTGAAGTGCAGTAACACAACCACAGCTCATCAAAGCCTTGACCTCCCAGGCTCAAGTGATTCTCCCACCTCAGACTCCCGAGTAGCTGAGAACACAGGCACATTCCATCACACCTGGCTAATTTTTTCAGTTTTTTGTAAATATAGGGTCTCACTATGTTGCCCAGGCTAAAAAATTTATCTTGACTGACACAGAGTAAAAAAAGGAAGTATACATAAGTTAAAAAGGCAAAAAATATATACCTTCCCAAAGAACTTGATGTCACCAACCTATATGCTTAAAAACTATCTTCAGGTCATGACAAATATGAAATATAAATTTGAAAAATAAATCGTGCTGTATGCCAGTAGGTTTTAAAGAATAATTCAAACACAGCATAAGACCCATGGGATATACACTATGAAAACACTAAGCACCATTTGCATAAAACGCAGTTACTACTGGTAAAATTTCTAATATTAACATTTAAACGCAAGCTCTGTTTCTGTATGTGTTGAAAAAGTTGTCCTTCTATAGCTAAAAGGTATGTGTGTTTACATTACTGCTTCTTCAGTGAAGAGTTCAATAGAACAAAATGTTTCTTTTCTTCAAATGTGTTTTATAATACTAACCATTTCTTTCCTGTCTGTAAATAGCATAAGGTAGAGTCATACTTAGCTCCAAGAAAATAATAATGGGCCCCTTGAAATTCTGAATAAATAACAACATACAAATGCAAAATATAAATTCCTGAAGTCTAAGCAAAGAACAAATACCGAGGAAACAACCACCAGGGATTAGAAAGTAGAATAGTACCCAAAGATCATATTATCAGTCAGGCAGAAGAGATACCTCACTGAACATCCAGAGCATTGAGGAGAGACCCCAAAAGAGTTAATCATAGTATCAGAGGTAAACCAGGTAAACCATACTTACAGTAAAGTCTATTCAATACTCAGCATTACAGAGCTTTAATATAGGATTCAAGAGGATTAGCTAATCTGCAATTTATTTAAGTGCATATTAGAATAAAATGCAATATTTTTAAAATAAAGACAACAAATTCAGGTACTTATAAGGTTTACAATGTCTACTAGATATCAAAAAGTTACTAGATATAAGAAACAGAAAATTGTAACCAATTACCAGAAAAGTATTAGGCAAAGGAATGACAGAGATGATAAAAACTGGTATACAAGAAGTTTAAAACAGCTTTTATAAATATATTCAAGAATTTAAACAAAAATAAAAACACGGAAATGGAAACCATATTTTAAAAAGAAACATGAAACTTTAGAGTAAAAAATATAATATCTGAACTAAAAAGTTATTATGTGGCTTTTTTTTTTTTTTTTTTTTTTTGACAGAGTCTTTCTCTGTCGCCCAGGCTGGAGAGTACAGTAGCATCTTGGCTCATTGCAACCTCTGCCTTCCGGGCTTAAGCAATCCTCCCACCTCAGCCTCCCAAGCAGCTAGGGCTACAGGTGTATACCACCACTCCTGGCTAATTTTTTGTAGAGGAAGGGTTTTGCCATGTTGCCCAAGCTGGTCTTGAATTCCTTGGCTCAAGTGATCCACCTGCTTAGGCCTTCGAAAGTGCTGGCATTTCAGGGGTGAGCCACTGTGCCTTGCCCTGTGTAGCCTTAAAAGCATATTAAACACTGCTGAATAAAAGAGCAGTGAACTTGAAGAATGGAGAATAGGAACTATCCAATCTGAAGTACAGAGAAGAAAAAGAGCTAGAAATGGGGGTGAGCAAGAGGAAAGGAGAGAAAATAATCAGTCTCAGTAACCTGTAAAAAATCACCAAGCTTTTTACACACCTGTACTTAAAGACCAAGAAAAGGGAAGGGTGAACAGAAAACATATTTGAAGAACAGTAACCAAATACCTCCCAAATTTGATGATAAACCCACAATCCAAAATGCTCAAAGACAGTCATGTAAGATAAACAAAACCAAACAAAGGTATATCATAAATTCCTGAAAAATAGTAATAGAGAAAATGTTGAAAGCACTGAGAGAGAAAAAGATACATAGCAAAACAAAAATAAGAATAATCACTGATTTCTAATCAGAAACAATGCAAGCCACAAGACAACAGAAGAAATAACTTGACTATACTGAAAGAAGAAAAACACTCAGCTTAGGATTATATACCCAACAACAAAATTACAAATAACTCAATTTTAAAAAGGGCAGCCGGGCGCAGTGGCTCACACCTGTAATCCCAGCACTTTGGGAGGCCGAGGCGGGTGGATCACAAGGTCAAGAGATCAAGAACATCCTGGCCAACATAGTGAAACCCTGTCTCTAGTAAAAACTACAAAAATTAGCCGGACATTTGGCACACGCCTGTAGTCCCAGCAGCTCAGGAGGCTGAGACGGAAGAACCGCTTGAACCCGGGAGGTAGAGGTTGCAGTGAGCTGAGTGCCACTGCACTCCAGCCTGGCAACAGAGCAAGACTCTGTTTCAAAAAAAAAAAAAAAGGGGGCAAATGACTTAAATGAAAAGATGCAACATTTTTAGTCATTAGGGAAATGCAAATCAAAACCACAATGACATACAACTTCACATCTACAAGAATGGCTATAATAAAATGAATAAATAACAAGAATGTAAAAAAAACCTGTAACACCCATACACTGTTGGTGGAAATGTAAAAGGGCGCAGCTGTTCTGGAAAACAGCCTGGTGGTTCTTCAAAAAGTTAAACATAGAATTACCATATGACCTGATAATTCTATTCCAAAAAGAATTGAAAACAGGGATTCAAACAGATACTTGTATGCCAATATTCACAGCAGTATTATTTAGAATAGTCAAAAGGTAGACACAACCCATCAAAAGATGAATGAATAAAATCTGGCATACACACACAGTGGAGTATTATTTAGTCATAAAAAAGAATGGTTGTTTGCAGCTATTACAGCTCTCTAACACCTTTGGCTCACTGAGCTCCAACAGAGAGAGCTGGAGAATAAGTAAACAGGTCTCTATAGCATGGTCTGTACAAAACAGATGGCCTGAAAAGTGACCACGGTAAAGCATCCAGGAAGCAATTAGCCACAAAAGTCATTCACAAGAGTGTACCCTCTACTGGAGGGGTGAAGAAACCTCATCATTACAGGCCTGGTACTGTGGTACTCTGTGACACTGGACATTATCAGAAGTCCACTGAACCGATTCACAAACCTCCCTTCCAGCATCTGGTACTTCAAAACAGATCTGTGCTTCCAGAGTACAGTTACTGGTGCTTTGCAGGAGGCAAATGCAGCCTATCTGATTGACCTTTTTGAAGACATCAACCACTGCCCTATCCATGCCAAATGTGTAACAATTATGCCAAAATTCAGCTAGCATGTCACATATATGGAGCACATGCTTAAGAATATGCTATGATGAGAAACATTTCATTCTCAAATAACAACAAAACAAAAATCAAAAAAATTTCTCTCTTCCCTGTTACTGGTAGATTTTTTTTTCTAGAACCCTAGATTTTTTCCCCCATGGGGTAAAAATCTACCTAAGTAAATGACTGCAAGTGGGAAAATAGGGAATGGAAATCAGGTACAGGAAGTTTTTCTATTTTCATTTTGCACAAGAATTTTTAATATAAGTATGGGTATGTAAAGCATTAATGCAAGTCAAATTGTTTCAGTAAGCAAGTTTCAGCAGTTCAATTAGTAAGCACACATTTTGTTTGTTTGTTTTGAGACGGAGTCTTGCTCTGTCACCAGGCTGGAGTACAGTGGCACGATCTCAGCTCACTGCAAGCTCTGTGTCCTGGGTTCAAGCAATTCTCCTGCCTCAGCCTCCCGAGTAGCTGGGATTACAGGTGCATGCCACCACACCCGGCTAATTTTTGTATTTTTAGCAAAGATGGGGCTTCAGCACGTTGGCCAGGATGGTCTCGATCTCTTGACCTCATGATCCACCCGCCTCGGCCTCCCAAAGTGCTGGAATTACAGGCGTAAGCCACCGCACCTGGCCTGTAAGTATGTATTTTTAATATTGTCTGTCTTCTGTGTTGTTCCTGTAACTACAAAAAAAGAATGAGCTGGGTGCGGTGGCTCACGCCTGTAATTCCAGCACTTTTGGAGGCTGAGACAGGCAGATCATTTGAGGTCAGGAGTTAGAAACCAGCCTGGACAACATGGTGAAAACCTGCCTATACTAAAAATACAAAAAATGGAGCCAGGTGTGGTGGTGGCTGTCTATAATCCCAGCTACTCAGGAGGCTGAGGCAGGAGATTTACCTGAGCCCAGGAAGAGGAAGTTGCAGTGAGCACAGATCACACCACTGCACTCCAGCCCAGGCAACAGAGCGAGACTCCCTCTCATAAAAAAAAAAAAAAAAAAAAAAGGAATGAAGTTCTGATATGTGTTACAAATGGATGAACCTTGAAAACATTAAGCTAAGTGAAATAAGTCAGACATAAAATGGCAAATATTACATGATTCCTATATATGAAATATTTTGAACAGGCAAATTCATAGAAACAGAAAAGTAAACTGGAGGTTATCAGGGGCTAGGGAGGAAGAGGAATGGGAAATTACTGCTTAACAGGTACAGTATTTCTGTTTGGTGTGATAAAAGAAAAATTATTTTTCCATGAGAATTTGAGAAAAATGGAATGATGAAAAATGTTGAAAATAGATAGGGGTGATGAGGGCAACATTATGAATGTAACTAATATCACTGAAATGTTCATTTAAAGGTTATTAAAATGGGCCAGGCACAGTGGCTCATGCCTATAACCCCAGCAATTTGGGAGGCAAAGGCATGAGGATCACTTGAGCCCAGGAGTTTGAGACCAGCCTGGGCAATGTAGTAAAACCTCATCTCTACTAAAAAGCACTTAAAAATTAGCCAGGCATGGTGACACGTGCCTGTAGTACCAGCTACTCAGGAGGCTAAATTAGGAGGATTCCTTGGGCCAAGGAGATCAAGGATACAGTAAGCTGTGATCAAGCCACTACACTCCAGCCTGGGTAACATAGTAAGACCCTGTCCCATCCCCCCAAAAAAAGGCTGGGCGCAGTGGCTCATGCCTGTAATCCCAGCACTTTAGGAGGCCGAGGCAGGCGGACCACCTGAGATTGGGAGTTCAAGACCAGCCTGACCAACATGGAGAAACCCCATCTCTACTAAAAACACAAAATTAGCTGGGCATGGCGGTGCATGCCTGTAATCCCAGCTACTCTGGAGGCTTGAGGCAGGAGAATAGCTTGAACCTGGGAGGTAGAGGTTGCAGTGAGCTGAGATTACGCCATTGTACTCCAGCCTGGGCAATAAGATCGAAACTTCATCTCAAAAAAAAAAAAAAAAAGTTAAAATGATTAATTTTATGTTATAAATCCCAACACTTTGGGAGGCCAATGCAGGAAGGTCGCTTAATGCCAAGAGTTTGGGATCAGCCTGGTCAAAATAGCAAGACCCTTATTGCTACAAAAAATTAAAGAATAGCCAGGTATAGTGGCATGTACCCATATTTCCAGCTACATGGGAGGCTGAGGTGGGAGGATCACTTGAGGCTGGGAGATTGAGGTACCACTGCACTCCAGCCTAGGCAACACAGTGAGACCAGCCTGGCCAACATGGTGAAACCCCATCTCTACTAAAAATACACAATTAGCCAGGCATGGTGGCATACACCTGTAGTCCCAGCTACCTGGGAGGCTGAGGCAGGAGAACCACTGGAACCCAGGAGTTGGAGGTTGCGCCACTGCACTCTAGTCTGGGCGACAGAGCTAGACTCCATCCCAACACAAACAAAAAACAGCCAACTGGCTTTAGTTATTGATCATGACTGTTAAACATTTTTAAAATCAGTGACATAAATTATGACATAGAAAGCATGTCTATCAGTTTTGTAAATTACAAAGTTGGTAGGGATGGCTACAACAGAATTAAATTCATCTTAGGCTGTGACACTAGGCTAAAAGCAACAAAACTAAATTTAATCTATTTAAATTGCAGTTTCCTTATAAACTCAGCATATATAAAGATAGAGAAGAATATCAAGCTTGAAAATTTTAGCCAACAGGCCGGGCATATTGGGTCACACCTATAATCTCAGCACTTTGGGAGGCCAAGGCAGGTGTATCATGAGGTCAGGAGTTCAAGACCAGCCTGGCCAACATGGTGAACCCTGTCGCTACTAAAAATACAAAAATTAACCAGACATGTTGGTGGGCACCTGTATTCCCAGCTACTCGGGAGGCTGAGGCAGGAGAATCACCTGAACCCAGGAAGGGGAGGTTGCAGTGAGCTGAGACCATGCCACTGCACTCCAGCCCGGGCGACAGAGGGATAACTCTGTCTCAAATAAAAAAGAAAAGCAAAGAGAAAAGAAAATTTTAGCCAACAAAGTTATGACCATTTTGCTTGTTTAAGCTAACATAATTTTATGCTGAATGGTAGTGATTAAAGAATTAAATATTCTCCTACTGTTCACTAATCTAATTCCATCTAAAAAACAGCATGGGATTAATCATTATGCATATTAACTGTCGTTAAGAAGCAGCAGGGAAAAGGACTTGTTCACATCCCTAGAAGGGAAAGTTCCAGTTTCCCAATTCAAACAGCTGAATTCCACCTCCATGAAACAGCAGATTTCCAGTTGGGTCTCAAGTTAAAAAACCGAAAATTTTAGGATTATGAAACTGTGACAAAATCACTGGTGGCTTTTAGCTGCACCCGCACCTCCAAACCCAGAAAACTAGGCTGGGCCTAGGTCAGGTAAACTTACAGAATTGTTTTACTGCCCCCAAATTTAAATGGGGTAGAACCAAAAAACAAAAATTTTACTGAATTCATGATATCCTACATCATTTTCATGCTGATGTGCTACATCAATATATAACGTCCAACACTTAGCAAGATACAAACACTTTAACCTTGTAGGAGAAATGTTAGAGAAGGATGTGAGTGAAAGGAAAATTGACCACTTTTAAAAATAATTTATTAGTTACAATGGGATATTATTCAGTCATAAAAAGAAATGAAATTCTGATACATATTACAACATGAATGAACCTTGAAAACATTATGCTAAGTGAAATAAGCCAGACACAAAAGGACACATATTGTATGATTCCACTTATGTGAAGTAATTTGAATTGGCAAATTCGTAAAAACCAAAAGTTGATTGGTTGTTATGAGGGTTTAAAGGAAGGGGTTGGGGGCATTATTGCTCAATGGGTAGGGTTTCTGTTTGGGATGATGAAACGTTTTAGAAAAAGACTGGTGATGGCTACAAAATATTGTGAATGTATTTAGTGTCAGTGAACTGTACACTTTTAAAATGGTTAAAATGGCAAATATGTTTTATATATTTTACCACAATAAAAATTTTAAAACATAGTAAAATACAGGGACTCAGATAATAAATATAAGTATAATAAACACTTAGATAGAAAATAGTTCTGCGGGCTGGGCACGGAAGCTCATGCCTGTAATCCCAGCACTCTGGGAGGCCAACACAATTGCTTGAGCCCAGGAGTTTAAGACCAGCCTGGGAACATGGTGAAATCTCATCTCTACCAAAAAAATATAAAAATTAGCCAGGAGTAGTGGTGTGAGCTTGTAGTCCCACCTACGCAGGAGGCTGAGGTGGGAGGATTGCTTGAGCCCAGGAGGTGGAGGTTACAGTGAGCAGAGATCACGCCACCGCACTCCAGCCTGGGTGACAGAGTGAGACCCCATCTCAAAAATAAAAATAATATAAAATTTAAAAATACACTATTAACTACTATTCACATAGTATTTACATTGTATTAGGTATTATAAATAATCTAGAAATGATTTAAAGTATACAGGGGGTAAGGGTGTGCATATACTAAACATTTTATTTAAGGGAATTGAGCGTTTGCAGATTTTGGTATCCTGGTGGGCCTAGAATCATTCCCCGACAGATACCAAGGATGGCTGCATAAGTATCTTCAATATCAGCATTGGAACAATTTACTCACACAATATATTTTCAGGGAGTAATCTATTAAAAATCTCCAACTGTTATTTAAACCAACTACCAAGAATACAATTAAGTCCTCATTTAACAGCATGGACAGGTTCTTGGAAACTGCAACTTCAAGTGAAACCAGGTAGAATGAAACCAGTTTTACCACAGATTAATTGATATAAACAAGAGTCAAGTTCCTGAGCTATATTTCTGGTCACAAAAGCATCACCAAACTTCTAAATAAATATGCCAAAACATATACTGAAATAAATGTGAGCTATACATTTTCATACATTTGAGAAAGATTAATAAAAATAAGTAAGATAAACTATATTTACCCAATTATTATAGTTCAGTGTCACAGGTAATCAGAGCCTATGTCAGCTGCTCAAGACGCAAGGCAGAAACCACCCTGGACAGGACACCATTCCATAACAGGGCACACTCACACAGACATCCACACTCACTCAAACTGGGACAATTTAGACATGTTAAGTCACCTAAAGTGCACATCTTGGAACGAAAGTGGGGTACCTGGAGAAAATCCACACAGACATGTGGGGAGCATGCAAACCACACAGTGGCCCTGGCTAGAAATTGACACTTTTCATCATATTATAATGAAAAACAACACTGAATGAGTGAATTAGATGATGTTATTTGAGGACCTGCTGCACACACACAGTTATATAAGCCTATTAGTAATCAAGGAAGAGTTTCTCTAATAAATAAAAATATTTTCAGAGAAGGTAATAAGCAATAAAACTGGCATTTCAGAACATGTACAATGGTTACCACAATTCTACAGACAAATGCCACATGCAGGTTCCAGTGACTAGGACCTGGAGATCTTTGAAGCCATTATTTGGCCTACCACCCTCTCCAATCCCAGCAGCTACGGTCCTAGGAGAATGGGACAAACTCCTATTGCTTTTTTTCCCTATCTCTGTCCTCTTATCTCCTACATCTTGGCTCTGGAAACAGTTGCAGTAGCAGAAAGTATGTGGCACAGTGGTCTGACTAAAAGCCCTAACTCTCTAACGAGAGGACTGAGAATCAGAGATCCAAGGAAACGGAAAGAAAAATGGATACTAAGAAGAGGAAGAAGCTCAAGAAAGTTGTTTTTTTTAACTCCTGGGTATGTCTCCCTAGCTGTATATGAATGGATATAACCCTAAATTGTGTATCAAAGTTTGAGAATTAAAATTCGGCATAGAACAAAACACAGGTCCCAGTCTAGCCACTGGGTTGTACACATATGGGACAGATCCAAATAGCATTGCAAAGACTCTAAAAACTTAACCGACACTGGAACTACAACCAACTTAAGACTGGTGGGAACTGATGCCCTGAGCCCATCATTATCAATGATCTGATAAAACAAACACATAGACATCTCCATAGCATTTAAACAAGACTCAGAACCTCACAACACAATATTCCAAATGTCTAGAATATGATCTGAAATCACTCAGCACATAAAGAACCAGGAAATTATCAGCTCAATTAGGAAAAGACAATCAATCAACAGGTACCAACAATCAGGTGAGGCATACTGGATATAGACAAAGGCTTTAGAACAGTTATTACATTCTATCATACATTGAGCATTAAAAAAAAAGAAAGAAAAAGAAAAAAAGTTAAAAAAAAAAAAACAGCTATATAAAACTTCCCAAAGAAATGAGGGCAAACACTCTTGAAATGAATGGAAACATTGACAGTTTAAACATAGAAATAGAAGTTATAGACGATCAAACGAAAATTTTAACAATGAAAAATACGATAACAACAACAAAAAAAATTTTACGCCACTTTCCTAAATCTATCAATTGAAAATCTGGGAAGACAAGCTTTTCTTTTAACAGGGACCACTCCTTGTGATGGTCAACTCTATTAATCATTAACACTTCAGTGGTAACTATTTTAATCAGATGGATTTTTTTTCCCTTAGTGATACTAACTGAAAAGAAATTGTCTTTGAACTTTGCCACAACTTTAGTCATCCCTTTGTAATAAAGTGCCCATAGCTGGCATTCAACGACTGTTTAGAAAACTTAATAAACAGAAATAAACAGAATAAAAGCATAAGTCTTTATGAGACAGAGAAAACAAGTAAAATGTGACTGCTAGATACAAAATAGGCCCATTATTATACAAGATATGCTTAATATATTGTAACACTCGACATGCTGTTTCTTTAAAATGAAATGAATAGGTAACTCTATAGGCCCATTTTTTTTTTAAGGAGAAGAGTTCTTGCCATGTTGCCTAGGCTAGCCTTGAACTCCTAGCCTCAAGGGATCCTCCCACCTCAGCCTCCTCAGTAGTTTGGACTACAGGAACATATCACTGTGCCTGGCTCCCTAAATCATATTTAAGTGTTTAAAAACATTGTTCTTAAATCAATGAATTTAATAAGTATTATACTAAAAACCAAGAAAAAGCATGCTATGTACAACTTTAAATCCAAATGGGGCTGGGCA
>PVKV010016375.1:15231-38190 GCA_004027835.1 Alouatta palliata
CCAGCACTTTGGGAGGCCGAGGCGGGTGGATCACGAGGTCAAGAGATCGAGACCATCCTGGTCAACATGGTGAAACCCCGTCTCTACTAAAAATACAAAAATTAGCTGGGCATGGTGGCACGTGCCTATAGTCCCAGCTACTCGGGAGGCTGAGGCAGGAGAATTGCTTGAACCCAGGAGGCAGAGGTTGCGGTGAGCCAAGATCGCGCCATTGCACTCCAGCCTGGGTAACAAGAGCGAAACTCTGTCTCAAAAAAAAATAATAATAAATAAATAAATAAATAAATAAATCCAAATGGATTTCATTTTTGCTATTATATTAGTAAATCATCACAAAAATTTATTTATACTTAATGGATGGTTTAAAAATAGATTTTAATAAGTAGATGTAATTTCAGAAAAGTTCTGATGTTCGCTCTGTTTGCTCTACATACTAAAAAAAAGAATTTCAGAAAAGGGTCAAGATTAGAAAACATGAAAATTAACTGACTTAGGGTTCAAAAAAAGGAGATAGTCCCTGGGTTCTAGACTTGGAGTTAAATTTATAGAACCACTATATTACTATTTTAAAATTTTAAAGATATTTATTGCTAAAAAACAGAAAACCTCAAAATTCTTCAAAGCACTAAAATGGCTTAAGCCAATTAAGCTGATCACAAATTTCCATACACATGTACACCACAAGAATGTATAAACATGATCATTTCAGATTTACTAGTCCATTTAATCAAGAAAGTTGAATATCTGGAGATCAGGAAAATGCAAATCAAAACCACAATGAGATACAACTTCACACCCACTAGGACAGCTACAATAAAAAACCCAGATAATTAAACTCCAAGGACATAGGGAAATTGAAACCCTCATATACTATTGGTTGAAATGTAAAATGGCAGCCACTTTGGAAAATAGTCTGGCAGTTCCTCAAAAAGTTAAATGAAGGGTTACTATACAACCCAGAAACTCCATCCAAGGTATATATCCAAAGAAATGGAAATGTATGTCACAGCAACGGAAACAAATGTTCATAGCAGCATTATTTATAATAACAGAAAAGTGGAAATAACACAAATATCCATTAACTGATGAAATAAAGTGTTGTATATATCCATACAATGAAATATTATTCAACAATAAAAAGGAATAAAGGACTGATACATGTTTTGAAGATTCACCTAAGAAGCCAATCACAGAAAACCACAATTCCATTTATATGAAATGACAAGAATAGCAAAATCTATGTAGACAGAAAGAAAGTAGATTAGAATATTAGTTAGACAAAGGCTAGGAGAGGAGAGGATGAAGAAAACAGGGATGACTGTAAAGTGTATAAGGTTTCCTTTGAGTACACAACTCTATGACATGCTAAAAGCCACTGAACTGTATACTTTAAATGTATGAATTGTATGACATGTAAATTGTAGCTCAATAAATGCTTTTAAGAAAAACAAAACACTATTTTTTTAAAGCAAAGAACTAGTACATGTAACAAAGTTGGCTAAACACACTTTGCTGAATACTGCTCCTATAAGGCTTTTTATTTCTCAACTAAAATTTCTGAAAGTAAAATATAACAAAAAAGATGGGAAAAGTAGTTCAAGATAAACCTTCATGTTAAGTATTATATGCTTTACTGTTTTCTAAAAAGCATCAAAACATCTCTACAGCTTCTGCCATTTGGAAATTAAGAAATTATTCTTCAAAGGTAAAGTACTAGTAAAGTTGCCACCCATACATAAAATAACTTAGGCAAACTACTTTATCTGCTGTTAGGTCCCATCAGCAGTGCAAACTATAAAATGATTCCTAAAAGTATAAACCAGGTCAGGTGCAGTAGCTCATGCCTGTAATCCCAGCATTTCAGAAGGCCAAGGTGAGAAGACTGCTTGAGACCAGGAGTTCAAGACCAACCTGGGCAACAGAGTGAGACGTTGTCTCTACAAAAACATTTTAAAAAATTATGTGGGCATAGCGGTGCACTTGTGGTCCTAGCTACTTGGGAGGCTAAGGCAGGAGGACTGGTTGAGCCCAGGACTTCAAGATTGCAATGAGCTATGATTGCACCACTGCACTCCACCTGGGGCGACAGAGCAAGACTGTTTCAAATACATATATATGTATTTTTTGTAATTAAAAACTATTTGAAAAACTAAACTCTAACCAGATTCTTCAAAAAAGTGAAAACACATTTTCAGAGATACTACTGACTTGATTCTAAAGACTATCTCAGTGTCTTCCACATGAGGCAAGAGAAGAAACCAATTCCTGGGCCGGGCGCGGTGGCTCACGCCTGTAATCCCAGCACTTTAGGAGGCCGAGGCGGGTGGATCACGAGGTCAAGAGATCGAGACCATCCTGGTCAACATGGTGAAATCCCGTCTCTACTAAAAATACAAAAATTAGCTGGGCATGGTGGCACGTGCTTGTAGTCCCAGCTACTCGGGAGGCTGAGGCAGGAGAATTGCTTGAACCCAGGAGGCGGAGGTTGCGGTGAGCTGAGATCGCGCCATTGCACTCCAGCCTGGGTAACAAGAGCGAAACTCCGTCTCAAAAAAAAAAAAAGAAACCAATTCTTAATTAAGCCTGATTTCCCCTACTCCTGAGATCAATGGCTTCCTATAGATAGAATTTTATATTTATATTTTCCCATTGTTATTAATGGTAATTAACAACATGTAAATGGTATGGTTAAAAGTCACTCTCATTTTACTTCTGATACTTTATCTTTCTTGGTTTGAATTCACTTCAGCCTGGGTGACAGCGCAAGACCCTGTCTCAAAAGAAAAATAAAAAGAAGAAAAGAATCTTATATCATAGTACACTATGTTGCAAGAAATACTTACCTAGTCATAATATTGTAAATAACACTGACTTAACCAAAAATTGTGATGTAATTGCACTGGATTTTGTGGGAAAGGGATGTAAGAAAGTTAAATACGTATCTCTTCTACAAATGCTAAGCAAAAGATAAGTTTAAAATTAATTTTAAAATAACAGTAAAGGGCCAGGCGCAGTAGCTCACACCTGTAAACCCAGCACTTCGGGAGGCTGAGGCTGGCAGATTGCTGGAGCCTAGCAGTTCAACACCAGCCTGGGCAATACAGCAAAATCCCATCTCTACAAAAAATACAAAAATTAGCCAGGCATTGTGGCACATGCCTGTAGTCCCAGCTACTTGGGAGGCTGAGGCATGAGGATTGCTCGAGCCTGGGAGGCAGAAGTTGCAGTGAGTCGAGATCATACGATTACACTCCAGCCTAGGTGACTACAGTGAGTTGAGATTATGCCATCGGATTTTAGGCTGTGTGATGGAGTAAAACTCTGTCTCCAAAAAAAGAAAAAAAGGAAAAAAAAAGTAAATAATAATATTTAGAACTAAATGGAGGTATGTACCAAAAGCAACTACTAGAAACTGGTTGCCTCTGGAACCCTGATAAAATTGAGCTAGGCAAGGATAGGAACTCTTGTTTTCACTAACTTTTTTTGATTCTATTTTAACTATGGGCATATGTCACTTTGATAGAATAAGTAAATAAGTAAGATTTATTTGCAAAATAGGTAATGCATTTCCTACCGATACATAGATTCACCGTAAATCAAAGACTGCATTTCATCACATCCTCTGCCCTGGTAACCTGATTTCAGGTCCTTATTTGATATCATGGTTTTCTTTTTTTTTTTTTTTCCTTTTGAGGTGGAGTTTCAATCGTTGCCCAAGCCTGAATGGAATGGCGCAATCTTTGCTCACTGTAACCTTCACCTCCCAGGTTCAAGCAATTCTCCTGCCTCAGCCTCCCAAGCAGCTGCGATTACAGGCACTCACAATCATGTCTGGCTAATTTTTGTATTTTTGGTAGAGACGGGGTTTCACCATGTTGGCCAGGCTGGTCTTGAACTCTTGACCTCCAGTAATCCACCCACCTTGGCCTCCCAAAGTGCTGGGATTACAGGCATGAGCCACTGTGCCCGGACATGGTTTATTTTCTCATTCTACTGGGACTTAATAAATACGTATAGCAGCAGAACGTATTTGTGGATCTCAGTATGAGATACTCAGTAAGATGTTTATTTCTTTTAGGTTCCCTCAAAGAACCACCAAAGGAAAATTCATGCACGCAGTATAAAATATCCCCCCGGAACAGACTTGCCAAGATTTATGAAAATAAAACTAGTTATTTCCACAAGATGTTCTGTTGTATTTATATAGATTACTATCCTGCCAAGTTCTTTTATTGTTAAAAAATAAACACTTCATGAAGGTAAACAGTTCTCAGTCATATGTGGATACTAAAAAAGCTGATCTCATAGAAGTAGAGAATAGAATAGTGGTTACCAGAGGCAAGGAAGGGGATGTGGCGGAAGTGATAGCTAAAAGTTGGTTATGTATAGAAAAGTACAGCCAAATAGGAGGAATAAGTCGTAGCATACTACAGCACTATAGGGTGACTATAATTAACAACAATGGTTGTATATTTTTAAATAGCTAGAAGAACAGATTTTTGAATGTTCCCAACCCAAAAAAATGATACATGTTTGAGATGATGGATATGCTAATGGCCACGTGTAGTGGCCTATTTGACATTATACACGTATCTAAATATCACACTGATGGCAGTGGAGGGCATTCAGAGTGGCCACTGACATCATGCCAGCTGCAACAGGGAGACACAGGTGGTAGTGGCAGGAGCAGCTGCAGGAACAGTAATGATGGCAGTGGGTTCCCTGTGCCCCATGTCCCCAAGGCAGCTGGCTGTACCGCTGTCACTGTGGAGGGGGGAGCTGAAAGGGGGAGGTAGAGCTAGGCCTGGGGCAGTGCCCCACTCCACAAAGGCAGCAGGACCCAGGGACAAGTGAGAGCATCCCCCACTACATCGGGACCCAGGCTGAGCTGCCCACCAGCAAAAGAACAGCACAGCTGGGCAGGAGGGGCAGGCAGAGAGGGTCCCAGCAAGGACCTGGAGCCTCCATCTCACCCTGCAAGGAGTTGAGGACAGGGCTGCCTGCATGCTCCAGGGAATGAGCAGAAGCCTCGCCCTCTCAGGTGCAGGACCCGGACATCTCTGGACTCTGCACTTTCAGGGGTCCAGGAAGGACCCCCGCCCCGATTCTCCCGATTCCCAGCGCCTGCTCCGATCTTGGAGCAGAATTGAAGCCAAGCCCAGGTACTGTCATAGCCCAGCCAGGTATGTGGACACTCAGCCCCCTGCTGCCTCAGTCCCCTCTAAACTTTGGGCACCAACAAGCAGGACACTGGAGTCAATGGGGGATTAGTGCAGCTTGGTGCTGGCCTGCAAGTGGCACAATCATGGCTCATTGCAGCCTCAACTTCCCAGGCTCAACCAATCCTCCAGCCTCAGTTTCTTGAGCAGCTGAGACTACAGGAACATGTCATCACACCTGGCTAATATTTGCATATTTTTTTGTAGAGATGGGGTCTCACTGTGTTGGCCAGGCTAGAGATTTTCTAAAAGCTTAGTTAAACCTAAATATAACTTCGTATCCTAAGGGAAAAGGCAGAGTTCCAAATTTATCATTGGGCACTTCTTCTTTTAACTATCCCAACTTTCCCAGCCTAACCCAGCCCTCATCCTTCTCCCCTCAGTTTCTGTCAAGTTTCCAAGTCAACGGTAGAGCATCACAATTTAACTGTACTTGTAACTTTTCTAATTTCAGTCAAGCTAGTCATATACCTAAATTCCTACAATTCTTTTTTTTTTTTTTTGAAATGGAGTTTCAATCTTGTTGCCCAGGCTGGAGTGCAATGGCGCATTCTTGGCTCACCACAACCTATGCCTCCTGGGTTCAAGCAATTCTCCTGTCTCAGCCTCCCAAGTAGCTGGGATTACAGGCATGTGCCACTACGCCCAGCTAATTTTTTGTATTTTTTTTAGTAGAGACAGGGTTTCACTATGTTGGCCAGGATGGTCTCGATCTCTTGACCTCGTGATCCACCCGCCTTAGCCTCCCAAAGTGCTGGGATTACAGGCGTGAGCCACCGCACCCAGCCTAAATTTCTACAATTCTGATCAAAGTTTTAGAGGTTCTTTTGTCTCAAAACTTAAGTAACTAGGAAAAGATCATTAAATAAATAATGAAGTTAGAACCAAAATACAAATACCCTAACAAAGACAGAAAAGGAAATGATAGTTCTGTCCAGTAATCAACTTTTATATTCCAGGCTTACTTTCCTAAATAGTGTTAAGTATTCTTCCTGAAAAACCCAAAATGTATACTTAATGTTTTATCAACTTTTGTGGAACAATTGAAGTACAATAAAACTACACATATTTAGTCTGGGTGTGGTGGCTCACACCCGTAATCCCAGCACTTTGGGAAGCCAAGGCAGGTGGACTGCTTGAGCGCAGGAGTTCAAGACCAGCCTGGGCAACATGGCAAAATCCTATCTCTACAAAAAATGCAAGTTAGCCAGGCATAGTGTTGTGCACCTGTAGTCCCAGCTTCTCAGGAGGCTGAGGCAGGAGGATCACTTGAGCCTGAGGAGGTCAAGGCTTTAGCAAGCCATGATCATGCTGCTACACTCTAGCCTGGGTATCAGATTAAGACCCTGTCTCAAAAAAAAAAAAAAAAAGAAACTTTAATATTTAAAAATCTGCACACATATAAAGTATACAACTAACTGAGGTCAGGCACAGTGGCGCATGCCTGTAATCCTAGCACTGGGAAGACTGCCTGAGCTCAAGATTCAAGACCAGTTTGGGCAACATGGCAAATCCTCCTCACTACAAAAAATAAATACAAAATATTAGCTGGGCATAGTGGTGCACACTTGTAGTCCCAGATACTCAGCAGGCTGAGGCACAAGAATCGCTTGAACCTGGGAGGTGAAGGTTGCGGTGAGCAGAGATCATGCCAATGAACTCCAGCCTGGGTGATAAAGCGAGATACTGTCTCAAAAAAAAAAAGTATATAATTGATCAGTTTTGTCATTCGTATATACCAGTCACTGAACACAATGAAGAAAATAAAAACCAAACATTTCTATTACCTCAAAAGTTTACACTGGGCCAGGTGTGGTGGCTTACATCTGTAATCTCAGCACTTTGGGAGGCAGAGGTGGGTGGATCATGAGGTTAGGAGTTCAAGACCAGCCTAGCCAACATAGTGAAACCCTGTCTCTACTAAAAACACAAAAAATTAGCTGGGTGTGGTGGAGGACATCTGTAATCCCAGCTACTCGGGAGGCCGAGGCAGGAGAATGGCTTGAACCTGGGAGACGGAGGTTGTAGTGAGCCAAGATCGCACCATTGCACACCAGCCTGGGCAACAAGAGCAAAACTCTGCCTCAAAAAAAGAAAAAAAAGTTTACTCTGTCCCTGTGTAATCTACCATTTCCTTTTCCTCCTGCACCAACACCAGCACCCAGTCTCCGGGCAAGCTTCCTTTCACAATAGTTTGGATTTCCTAGAATTTTATATGAATGGAATCTTAAGCATTCATGCTATTTTTGCCTGGCTTAATTTATTCAGCATAATGATTCTGAAATTCATTTATGTTGTTGCATATATCAATAGTGCTTCCTTTTTTCTTTTGAGATGTAGTCTCACACTGTTGCCAGGGCTGGAGTGCAACAGCGCAATCTCAGCTCACTGCAACCTCTGCCTGTTGAAAAACCTGCTGGCTTCAAGCCATTCTCCTGCCTCAGCCTCCTGAGTAGCTGGGATTACAGGCACCTGCCAACACACCCAGCTAATTTTTTGTATTTTTAGTAGAGACGGGGTTTCACTATGTTGGTCAGGCTGGTCTTGAACTCCTGACCTCATGATCCGCCCACCTCGGCCTCCCAAAGTGCTGAGATTACAGGTGTGAGCCACCACACCTGGCCAGAGCTTCCTTTTTATCATTGAATCATCTGATAAAATTTTACAGAGAAGTAAAAAGAAAATCCTCATTGTGAAAACATCTTATTCTATTTCTAGTAAACAGAACTTACATTTTCAATATATTTCTATTTTGAAAGGGAGAATGTCAAAGGAAGACTGCTCATTGAAAAAAATACTGGTATCATAATATTTAAGGAAAAATAAAAACAAAGATTTACTTCAATTACAGTAGATCCCTGAACAACAGAGAAGCTAGGCGTTACTCTCCTCAAGGTTGAAAATCTGAGTATAACTTTGGACTCCAGAAAAACGTAACTACTAACAGCCTGACAATCAGAAGCCTCACCAAAAACATAAACAGCTGATAACACATATATGCTTTCTACATTGTATTCTTACAATAAAGTAAGCAGAGAAGAAAAATGTTATTAAGAAAATCATTTTCTGCTGACCAATAGTAGGAAAGAAAAAGGAAAGAAAGAAAGAAAGAAAGAAAATCATAAGGGCAGGAAATGATGGTTCATGCCTGTAATATCCCAGCACTTTGGGAGGCCGAGGCAGGCAGATCACCTGAGGTCAGGAGTTTGAGACCAGCCTGGTAAACATGGTGAAACCCGTCTCTACTACAAATACAAAAATTAGCCGGATGTGGTGGCATGTACCTGTAATCCCAGCTACCTGGGAGGCTGAGGCAGGAGAATTGCTTTAATCCAGGAGGTGGAAGTTGCAGTGAGCCAAGATTATGCCACTGTACTCCTGCCTGGGCGACACAGCGAGACTCTATCACAAAAAATAATAATAATAGAGAAACGTAAGAAAGAAAAGAAAGAAGGAAGGAAGGAAGAAAGGGAGGGAAAGAAGGGAGGGAAGGAGGAAAAGAAAAAAGAGGAGAAATTAGAGAAGGGGGAGAAAGGGGAGGGAAGGAAAAGAAAATCATAAAAAAGAGAAAATACATTTTCTGTTCTATGCTGTATTTATCATAAGTTTATGTCATCTGTTTACAGCAAAAATCATCTGTCTGAAGTGGCAGGCAACCACAGCTGCAGTTCTCAATCTGCTTTACATATCAAACAATTCAGTTTTTTCCTATAATGTCATGATTTTTCTCTGCTTCTTGGCAACATTTCCAGGATCACAAGTGGCACTTGATATGGGTCACACGGTGCTATTCAAAGTTTAGGGTACTGCACTAAACACAATAAAAAATATGCGAGAAACACAAGAGATCACTTTTACTGTGATATGCCATTTACTGGAAAGATGAATTGCTCACATACAGATTATTAGCACCTCAGATACTTATAATACTCGAGTTTACTGTAAAAGCAACAAGAGGTGGCTATGCAATTATTACAGTAATATAAATTAGTTTTATGCAGTTATGTTTTAATACTACATTTTTCTGTTTGTTTGCATTTTTCCTGACTACAAATGACACCATGTACCATCTGTGTTTGTATGCACAAATTTTGATAAATTTTAATTTTTAATAATAGATGCACATATTTTATGGCAGAACCTGATAAACTAATATCTACTTATATTTTATGCATTTACAACATACCCATCTCAGTTTTTTGATGTTTCTAGACTATGTGGTTCATCTGTGGCTTTTTCAAATTGTTGCAAATCTCCAAAAAAATTTTCCGATATATTCATTGAAAAAGAATCTGTGTATAAGTAGACCTGTGCTGTTCAAATCTATGTTGTTCACAGGTCAACTGTATCTAGCTTTAGCAGCTCAATATACAGAGACAGGGTTTCACCATGTTGGCCAGGCTGGTCTCAAACTCCTGAACTCATGATCCATCCACCTCAGCCTCCCAAAGTACTCGGATTACAGGTGTGAGCCACCACGCCCGGGCACATTTTTTTATTAAATAGTTGCTGACATTTTTTGGTAATTTTTAATAGACGTTGTCCAGACTGGAGTGCAGTGGCATGACCACTGCAGCCTCAATCTCCCAGGCTTAAGCGATCCTCCCATCTCAGCTTCCCAAATATCTGGGACTACAGATGTGTACAACGCTCAGATAATTTTTTTTTTTTTTTTTTTTTTTTTTTTTTTGCAGAAAGGAGGGCTCACTATGTTGTCAGGGCTGTTCTTAAACTCCTGGGCTCAAAGAATCCTTGAGATTCCAAAAAGTGCTGGGATTACAGGCATGGAGCCACCACACCTGGCCCTCCATTTGTATCCTTGCCTCAGTCCCTGCAAATATTATTATGTGTCTGTCTTTCTTCATCCAAACACCCACTTATTCCTACACATAAAATCTTTCTTCTAAGCATAAAATATCTCCATTCCTAACAAAGACTTCTGCAAAGTCCTATCCAGTTCCTACATTCAGGTCCAAGGTCTCTATGTGATTTTCAATTCTCTCCACTAAGTCTAAAGGTGACTCATTGTGGTCTGATGACCTATAAACTGAAACGCAAGTTGTACCTCTTCCTTTACATGTATTATGCAATGGTGAAGTAGAAAAAAATGTATTTACATGGAAATTTCCATTCAGAAAAGGGAAAAGTGGAAAACATATGGTAGTCATGAAGGTAAACTGCCAGGGCAAGAGAGGACGTTTCTTGGTCAACCCAGTTACAAGTCCACGTTTTGCTCCCTGAGAGAAAATCCCTGTCTACAGTTCTCCCTGGCCCTTAGCCTTATTCCTTAGCAATTATTTTTCAAGAAGTAGGCAACGGGTCATGTGCTTTTGTTGGAGGTCATACAGATCTTGTTGTTGCACTGAATTTTTACAACATCTGTAACCAAATTCAGATAAATTTTATCAGCTAAATTTTGGCAGAGTCCATAACACTGCCAGTTATAAACTTATCCTTATTTTACCTTATAATGCCAATTAATGATAGAAATTTCTCATACTCCCTTGGATAGGATTCCAACTGTTTTTATTCTCTACTACACTAGACAGGTCAGTAGTTCAGGTAATACACCAAGAATTTGAAACAAGTAATTATACCTAAGTTATCTTCTATAAGCATGTTTTTTAGTACAAATCACTTCTTTGACATTTGGGATACCACTTAGAACATCCGTAATCTATGTAATATTCTTTATGTAAAGTTTTCTACAAGGAGTTCCCTAGTCCCATTATACTTAACTATATGTTAGATCTTCTATTATAAACTCTGCTTTTCAATAGCTTATGAAGCTGTTTAAATTTGCTCTAGCTTAAAACTTGACAATTAAGGACAATCAAGATAATAATGCATTTTTTTTGAGACAGAATCTCAATCTGTCGCCCAGGATGGAGTGCAGTGGGGCAATCTTGGCTCACTGCAACCTCCACCTCCTGAGTTCAAGTGATTCTCCTGCCTCAGCCTCCAGAGTAGCTGAGACTACAGGCACCCATCACCACGTCTGGCTAATTTTTGTATTTTTAGTAGAGACGGGGTTTCACTATGTTGGCAAGGCTGGTCTTGAACTCCTGACCTTGTGATCTACCTGCCTCGGCCTCCCAAAGTGCTGGGATTATAGGCGTAAGCCACCGCGCCCAGCTTTAATGCACATATTTTTTAAAGTTCACATACATTTACAAAAAGAGAGCAATACACTCTGTTGTACTGTCATCTTACGGAATCCTTGGAATTTTTTTTGTCCTGTCTTACAAAAAGAAATGCATTAAGACAATGAAATTTAAGAACTAGCATGGGCTGGGCACGGTGGCTCACGCCTGTAATCCCAGCACTTTGGGAGGCCAAAGCGAGTGGCTCGTGAAGTCAAGAGATTGAGACCATCTTGGCCAACATGGTGAAACCCTGTCTCTACTAAAAATACAAAAAATTAGCCAGGCATGGTGGCACATGCCTGTAATCCCAGCTACTTTGGAGGCTGAGGCAAGAGAATCACTTGAACTCAGGAGGTGGAAGTTGTGGTGAGCCGAGAATGCGCCATTGCACTCCAGACTGGGCAACAAGAGCAAAACTCCATCTCAAAAAAAAAAAAAGAACTAGCATGAATGTTACCCTACGAACAAAAAGAGAGGCAGTCAACATAATGTACTAATGAATATTTCAAAGATTCTAGTTACAGGGAAAGATTTCAAACCAGGATCCTTCTGGTTGTTCTGACAGCTATAATGTCAAGATCAAGATTTATCATAACAAATAAAAAAGCTGCTTTTCTCTAGATAATATAAACATGTTAGTCATTTTATTATATTACAACAGTCAATGATTAACAGTATCAAGAGCTATCAATGACTAGAGTTACCAAGAAAGTTGTTAGCCCACAATGCTAGTAAGTGACAAAAAGGGATTTAATCAATAATAGAGATTAACATCAAAGAAACCAAATACAAATCACTGTTCTGTAATACTCTCCTTAAACCTAGACTATCTGGAAAATATGCAGGTCCCCAGTCAGAGGATATCTAAACGCAACATAACTACTTCAGCATTCACTCCCTACCAATCAGCTGTTTGTTTTCACATGTTGATCATTACGTCTAAAAACACTCCAGAATCTAATATGGCTTTTGATTAACATATGCAGTTTCCTCTAATCTAGAAAAAGGTTAAGTGTTTAAAGATTGCAAAGTTAACAAAGCCAACTAACTTCAGGTCTCCTCATCTCCTGGTAGTCTTGGTCATCCTTTTAATAGAATTTTGCAGAATACAACTAAAAAAAGCATTCATAAATATTCGCTAAGTTTATACAATACACACAGCCCTCTGGGGCATATTTTTTTTTAAGTCATAAAATCAGCCCATCATCAATAATAATTTTGGCTGGACATGGTAGCTCACAGCTGTAATCCCAGCTCTTTGGGAGGCTGATGCAGGAGGACTGCTTGAGCCCAGGAGTTTGAGACCAGCTTGGGCAATATGGTGAGACCCCGTCTCCACAAAAAATAAATAAATTGATTAACTGGCAATGGTGGCACATGCCTGTGTCCCACCTACTTGGGACAATGAGGTGGGAAAATTGCTTGATCCTGAGAGGCTGAGGCTGCAGTGAGCCATAATCGCATCACTGCACTCCAGCCTGGGAGACAGAGTGAGACCATCTCAAGACTTACATGAACAAGATTAGACAAGACATACATGAACAATTAGTGAATAAGTCATTATCTAATAAAATGTTGTGCTGCATACTACAGATGCAGGCTTTAATGCTTGAAAGAAAGTTTAGAATGGGAGAAAAACAATGTTGGCTAAAATTGTCAGGCACAGGCCAGGCACAGTGGCTTATGCCTTGTAATCCAGCACTTTGGGAGGCTGGGAAAGGCAGATAGCTTGAGCCCAAAAGTTCAAGCCCAGCTTGGGGAACATGGTGAAACCCGATCTCCACAAAAAATATAAAAACTTAGCCGAGTGTGGAGGCATGTGACATAATTTCAGCTACTCTGGAGGCTGAGGCAGGAGAATCTCTTAAACCTGAAAGCTGGAGGTTGTTGGCATTGAGCCGAGATTGCACCACTGCACTCGATTATGGGTGACATAACGAGACTCTATCTCAAAAAAAAAAAATACTACATGGAAATGTTTTGTTATTAAATTTGTTTGAGGGGAGTAGATGTTCTGAGGAGGTGGCACCATAAAGAAAATAAAAACACTAGACAAATCAGAGTTGGTAAGGCCAGGCTCACACCTGTAATCCCAACACTTTGGGAGATCAAGGTGGGAGGATCATTTGAGCTCAGGAGTTCAAAACCAGCCTGGGCAAGATGGCAAAACCCCATCTCTACAAAAAATACAAAAAGTAGGTGGGTGTGGTGGCATGTGCCTATAGTCCCAGCCACTTGGGGGGCTGAGGCAGGAGAATTGCTAGAGCCCAGGAGGTTGAGACTGGAGTGAGCCATGTTTATGCCACTGCACTCTAGCTTGGGCGACAAAGTGAGACCCTGCCTTAGAAAAAAAAAAAAAGATATGCTTCTGAGAAAATGCCAGGGATTAATTATAGAAGTACCTGATCCTTCATAATACTTCACAATTTACACAACAGAGTATATGTACTAATCAATATCTGCATACATACAGTATCCTTCCTCAATTAAATAATCCTAGGTCAACAAATAATAAGGAAAAAGAAGTTCATCATAATCATTAAACATATTTACAAAATTTCTGTGTGTTTAACACTTTATTAGAGTTTACACAAAAAATGTTAAATACACTGAAATTGAAACTTAAAGCTACTGTTGTGGCTTTTACAATTTAAAATTAAGATCCCTCTTATAAAACAATTACTTTAATTTTTCTAACCAATGATGACTCTTAACAGTCCAAAAGACAGGGAAAGAGTCTTAAAACAGTCTGGAACAAAATAAAGTTTATGAAATGATGTAGAAAGCCTGAAAGGGTGTTGCTCCTAACTTGAAAATGAGAAAAAGCTAGATAAACCATGCTAACAACATTTCCCGAGTCCATCAAGGAGCAACCAAATAGCCGGAGATCTCAGGAAGAGCTCCCTCCAAGGACAGACAGGATGTACGCACTGATCTCCAATAGCAAGCGTAAGAGAAAAATGTAGCTGCCATACAAGTGAGAAAAAAATCAGCTAAAAATTTCCCAAACTGCCACTCATTTACTCTCTACCTCTAGTGATGTGGCTATTCTAGCCATTTCCTGTAAGTGGAATCATATAACATACGATTTTTTGTATTTGGCTTCTTTGTCTTAGCATAATATTTTGTTTCGTTTTTTCCAGTGTTCAGTTTCCTTTAATGACCCCTATCTCCCTGAAGGGCAGGTGCAGGCAGCTAGGTGATGGCAAGAAATGTTAACTTGAAGAGCTTGCCCTGATTGAAGGCTTCCCACATGCTGGAAAGCCCCCTCCCAGGAAAAGTGTTCTCGAACCAGAGTCTGGGTCTCCTCGCTACCAGGATCCGGTTTCCGCCATGTGTATGACTAGTAGTCTACCTGCCAATCTGGACTCAGCGGAAAGGCAAGCACCTTGCCTTGGAAGACCCAGATTCCAGAAATGGAGCTGCTATTGCTGGTTTCGAAGAGGATGACACTGGCGAAGGCATTCTTCCTCAGCTTGTCCAGTCGCTGGAACATTCTAGTGATGAGACTGCAGCTCATGAAGGTCTGAATAAGTTCTTCAGGGAAGCGATACTCTGAGTAACAGAGGGACCAGCCGTCCTTATCGAAGTGCTCCCAGAAATATGGCAGTGCTGCATAGTGTGTCCTCACTGGACTACCTGCACTTAAATTCATCCAACACGAAGGTACTCTTGAGCAGGTGAGCGAAGGGGTCCTTGGCCTTGGGTTCAGCAGCCAGCGCCTGCTCACATTCATCAGTGCACCTAAGTACTGGCTGGCGGCACTATACCGCTATCAGCAAAGCTCACCCACTGCACCACCTGGGCTGCTGCCTCTGGAGTACTTCCCCGCAGCACCTCATTGCTTACGTAATAGGCAATGGCATTGCTCTCAGACACACAGAATCCATCATCACCCTCAAATGCTGGAACCTTGCCAGCAGGAAATTTGTGGAGAAATTCAGAAACGCAGTTGGTTTGGCCAAAGCGGAAGTGGGGTGGTGCGGAGAGCATGCAGACCTGACCCCCGCTATACTGAGCAGCGATGAGGACCTGAAGGCCCTCCAGTTTTCAGGATATGTGTACAGGGTCCCAGCCACCATGGTGATTCCGCAAAGAAAGGGACTGTCTTCGCATGTTTTGAAGGTTCATCCATGCTGTGACACATGCCTGAAAACTTCATTCCTTTTTTGTTAACAAATAATATTCCATTGTACAAATATACTACATTTTGTTTAGTTGATTGGTATTTTTTGTGCCCTGAAAACTACAAAACGTCATTGAAAGAAACTAAAAATCTAAATAAATGGGGAGACATTTTAATTTCATAGGCCATAAGACATAATATTAAGATAGCAATATTCTACAGATTCAGTGAAATCCCTATGAAAATCTCAGCTGTCTTTTTTTTTTGAAATGGATTTTCATTCTTGTTGCCCAGGCTGGAGTGAAATGGTACTATCTTGGCTCACTGCAACCTCTGCCTCCCAGGTTCAAGCAATTCTCATGCCACAGCCTCCCAAGGAGCTGGGATTACAGGCACACATCACCACGCCTGGCTTATTTTGTATTTTTATTATTTATTTATTTTGACACAGAGTCTCACTCAGTCACCAAGGCTGATGTATTGTGGCACAATCTCAGCTCACTGCAACCTCCACCTCCCAGGTTCAAGCGATTCTCGTGTCTCAGTCTCCCAAGTAGCTGGGATTACAGATGTCCACCACCACGCCTGGCTAATGTTTTTTTGTATTTTTAGTAGAGATGGGGTTTTACCATGTTGGTCAGGCTAGTCTGCAACTCCTGACCTCAAATGATCTGTCTGCCTCAGGCTCCCAAAGTGCTGGGATTACAGGCATGAGTCACAATGCCTGGCCTTAATTTTGTATTTTTAGTAGAGACAGGGTTTCATCATGTTGGCCAGGCTGTTCTCAAACTCCTGACCTCAGGTGATCCACCTGTGTTGGCCTCCCAAAGTGCTGGGATTACAGGAGTGAGCTACTGCGCCTGGTCTCAACTGTCTTTTTTGCAGAAATTTGACAAACTGATCCTAAAATTCATATGGAAACGCAAGAGACCCAGAATATCCAAAACAATCTTGAAACAGTAAAACAAAGTTGGAGAAATGAAATTTTCTAATTTCAAAGAGTAAATCTTACTACAAAGCTACAGTAATCAAGACAAGGGGATACTGGTATATGGTAGGAATATAAATCAATGGACTATGCTTTGGGAGGCTGAGGTGGGCCGATCACGAGGTCAGGAGTTTGAGACCAGCCTGGCCAACATGGTGATACTCCGTCTCTACTAAAAATACAAAAAATTAGCCAGGCGTGGAGGCAGGTGCCTGTAATCCCAGCTACTCAGGAGGCTGAGACAGGAGAATCGCTTGAACCTGAGAGGCAGAGGTTGCAGTGAACCAAGACTGCACCACTGCACTCCAGCCTGGGTGACAGAGTGAGACTCCGTCTCCAAAACAAAACAAAACAAAAACAAAATAAATAAATGGACTGGACTCTAGAAATAAAACCTTACAGTTATTGTCAAAGGGTGCTAGGACAATCAAAGACACACAAATACAAGAATGAAGTTTGACCCCTCATGCCATATTTAAAAACTGGCATTCATCTGGGCATAGTGGCGCATGCCTGTAATCCCCAGCACTTTGGAGGCTGAGGTGGGTGGTTCACCTAAGGTCAGGAATTCAAGACCAGCCTAGCTAACATGGTGAAACCCTGTGTCTACTAAAACTACAAAAATTAGCTAGGCATAGTGGTGGTGCCTATAATCCCAGCTACTTGGGAGGGTGAGGCAGGAGAATCGCTTGAACTCTACAGGTGGAGGTTGCAGTGAGCCAAGATTGTGCCATTGCACTACAGCCTGGGCAACAGAGCGAGACTCTGTCTCAAAAAAAAAAAAAAGAAAAGAAAAAAAAACTGCATTAATAGATGATATATAAATGTAATAGCAAAAACTATAAAACTCATAGAGGAAAACATAAGTAAATCTTTGCAGCCTTGGGTTAAGCAATGGCTTCTTAGATATTGAACTAAAAAGTACAAGTGATAAAAGAAAAACAGATGAACCAGACTTCATCAAAATTTAAAACTTTTGTGTTTCAAAAAGCATTGTCAAGACAGTAAGAAGATAACCTACAGAAGTGGAGAAAATATTTGCAAATCATGTCTTTTAAAGGACTTGTATCTAGTCCCTTAAAAGGGACTTCATAAAGAACTTTTACAATTCAGTAATAAAAAGACAACCCAATTAAATAATGAGCGAGAATCTGAATGGATGTTTACCAATAAATTTCTACATATACAGACCTTTACATATGATCCAAAGAGATGAATCAGATATGCTGAGCTAAATTTTTCCCAATACCATGAATACACTGGGACTGACAATTTCGACTTTAAGAAAGGAGCTAAGGTAAAAGAAAGACTGAAGTTCATATGTATTTGAATTTTGAAGCATTTTATGTTAATATGAACTTAGTTTAAGTCTCTTTCTCAATTGACAACTTACATTACCATATTAAATTACTAGTTATATCCTAAAATAAAAAATTCTAAATTCCAAGTTTTTATATTATACTAGCACTTAAGAAAAACAGATTAAAAAAAAATAGGAGGCTCCTGAGGTAGGAGGCTTCCTTAAGCCCAACAATTCGAGTCCAGCCTGGGCAACATAGTGAGACACTGTCTCTAAAATAATACAATAAAAGTTTACTATTTTGTAGTTATATACACAGATGTGCATTTTGTCATTCTAAATGTGAAATAAGAATGAATAAAATGTATTGGCTGGATACGGTGGCTCACACCTGTAATCCCAGCACTTTGGGGGACCGAGGCAGGTGGATCACCTGAGGTCAGGAGTTCAAGGTGGAGGCTGCAGTGAGCCAAGATCATTCCATTGCACTCCAGCCTCAGTGACAAGAGCAAAACTCCATCTCAAAATTTTTTAAATAGGAAGATAGATTTATACTGAAACAGAGAACCCAATAAATAGACTCAGGAAAAATGTCAATCCTATCATAAATCTGAAATAACGGCAGAACAAGAAAGAGTGTAATTTTACACAATATATGTAAGAGAAATGATTCAATACATATCCCACACCAAAAGAGCAAAAAATAAAACACCCCACAAAACCAAAAACAATGCAGGTGCCTGCCACTATGTCCCGCTAATTTTTTGTATTTTTAGCAGAGATGGGGTTTCACCATATTGGCCAGGTTGGTCTTGAACTCCTGACCTCAAGATTCACCTGCCTTGACCTCCGAAAGTGCTGGGATTACAAGCATGACCTACTGCACCTGGCCATAATTTTTATTATCTTATAAAATTTATTCTTTTTTTCTTTTAAGACAGGGTCTCACTGTCACCCAGGCTGGAGTGTTAGTGGTGCAATCATAGCTCACTATAGCCTCAATCTCCTGGACTCCAGCAATCCTTCTGCCTCAGCCTCCTAAATACCTGGGACTTACAGGCACACATGACCATGCCAGGTAATTTTTTTTTTTTTTTAAGTAGAGACGAGGTCTCGCTATGTTGCCCAGGCTGGTCTGGAACTCCTCAGCTCAAGTGATCCTCCTGCCTCAATCTCCCAAAGTGCTGAGATTACAGGCATGAGCCACCGTAGCCAGCCAATAAATTTTATTCATTCTTATTTCACATTTAGAATGACAAAATGTACATCTGTGTATATAACTACAAAATAGTAAACTGTTATTGTATTATTTTAGAGACAGTGTCTCACTATGTTGCCCAGGCTGGACTCGAATTGTTAGGCTTAAGGAAGCCTCCTGCCTCAGCCTCCTGAGTAGCTGGGACTACAGGTACACACCATGGCGCCTGGTTCAACTTATTATTTTTATAAAGAGAATATTTATATCAACTTAGCACATTCTATCTCTATCTAAACATTTTAGTAGAACTTAAATAAAAATTTAATTAAATCCCAATAAGCTAATATTTCATTTGCAACATTTAATTTTATAGAATTAACTAGGTTTTACTATATGGAAAGGTTTTCTTTAACATAAAATTTATAAAACATACTTGCAACATAAAAATTTTTATGTCACAGAGATGAACTTTGTAAGAAGAAGAAGCCAGTCATGGAAATGTTCCCATGATCACAATCAGTGGTTCTTAAAGCTCAAAAGTATCAAAGAAGCAGCATTACAGTTCTGTAGTACTCCCATTTGGCCTCTAAGAACAAGCCATATTGACATCTAAAACAAAGTCTTCTTTACCCACTCAGGAAGAAAAATAACGACAGGTAGGATTAAATCTGTTATAATCAGGAGGTTCCTCAAGAATTTAGGCTGGTGGGTAACCACCTCAAAGGAAAACTTAGAACAAAAAGATTACCTCGGCGACTTTTGGAGGCACTCCATCCCCAAGCACTTCTCGGATGAAGCAGTGCTGGCCCATGTAATATGAGAGTCCACAGGTCCTCTTGAAGGCATCTTTCAGTCGTTTTAGCTCTACATCTGTAACTGCAATTCCGAAACAGAAGATGGGTAAGAAATCAGGCAGGAAAAGAAGTCTCTCATCATTTTTTCCACCTAGTTCCTAAGAAAAATTGAGGCCAGATGCAGCAGCTCACACCCGTAATCCCAGCACTTTGGGAGGCCAAGGCAGGCAGATCACTTGAGGCTAGGAGCTCAAGACCAGCCTGGTCAACATGGTGAAACCCCATCACTACAAAAAACACAAAAATTAGCTGGGTGTGGGGTGCACGCCTATAATCCCAGCTACTTGGGAGGCTGAGGCACACGAACCGCTTGAATCTAGGAGACAGAGGTTGCACTGAGCCGAGACCATGCCACTGCACTCCAGCCTGGACAACAGAGCGAGACTGTCTCAAAAAGGTAAATAAATAAAAAGAAAAATTGGCAAATATTACACTTCTCTTTTGGTTACGTAAAACAAACTCAATGATATTTAGTCATAACTAATTTTTTCAAATCTAATTTTAAAAAATAAGTGTAAGGGCCGGGCATGGTGGCTCACACCTGTAATCCCAGCACTTTGGGAGGCCGAGGTGGATGGATCACGAGGTCAGGAGTTCAAGATCAGCCTGGCCAAGATGGTGAAACCCCATCTCTACTAAAAATACAAAAAAATTAGCTGGGTGTGGTGGCATGCGCCTGCAATCCCAGCTCCTTGAGAGGCTGAGGAGGAAAATTGCTTAAAACCCAGGACACGAAGATTGCAGTGAGCCAAGATCACACCACTGCACTCCAGCTTGGGTGAAAAGTGAAACTGTGTCTTAAGGAAAAAAAGCATAAAAATTATTATTATTATTATTATTATTATTATTATTATTATTATTATAAGAGATGGGGTCTCCCCATGTTGCCCAGGCTGGTCTTGAACTGCTGGGCTCAGGCAATCCTCTTACTTTGGCCTCCAAAAGTGCTGGGATTATAGGTATGGGCTACCACGCCCAGCCAAAATTCTTAACCTTTAGGCATACAAATTTTAGGCAGGGACATAGAAGAAGTAACAAATATTTCAAATTAGCAGGTAAGCTAAATGCCATTGGATTCTGGCATTAATGTTTCCAGCAGCAATACATTGATCTCCCTTGTGATAAAAATTATATCATTTGTACTCCTTGAGCACATCTCTATCCATGTGGAGAACAGTCCTCAAGTTTAGCTTGGATTTTGTCATTATTTACAAAGAAAATAATTCATAAATAGATGATATTAACAACCTAAAATTTTTAGATACTCATTATCAAAAATAAAAAATTATTGAGCCATTACTTTATGCATTGAAAACTTTTTTTCACTGTATAAGACATTATCTACAAGGACAAAGAAATAATTACCCTTTACTATTACATGGTCAGTACCACAGTCACAATGGAGGCACAAAAATGGTACCTTGGCCCATGCTAGAGAAAACAGAGAATTCTTCCGGATGAAGAGGATTACATTAAATTTTAAAGGCTAAACCAAGCAAAATGGCAAAATGAACAAGAATATGCTGGTCAGAGATCACAGTTTGCTTCAAAGTATGATGAAGTACAGAAACGTATGATCAAAGTATCTTACTAAAGCAAAATAAGCCAGTCATGGAGTAGCAAATCATAAATCTACACAGGCAGCAAGACCAAGTCACAGAGACTCTGTCCTGTCATTAGGAAGGGACATAGTCAGATACAACTCAGATAAAAACTGCAGGTAGACAAGAAACAAGACACAGTGAGATATAATTTTGATAGCTCACTCTACCAATAATATAGAGAACAGAACAAATCTGGAAGCCTGCTACTATAAGAAAAGGAGCTAAATTTGGGAAATATCCAGAGGGTCAGTAGAACTTGAAGCTAGACTGAGAGTAGAAGCAGTACTGGAGAGCTTTTTTTTTTCTTTTTTTGAGATGAAGTCTCGCTCTGTTGCTCAGGCTGGAGTGCAGTGACGTAATCGCAGCTCACTGCAACCTCCGCCTCCCAGATTCAAGCAATTTGCCTGCCTTAGCTTCCCAAGGAGCTGGGACTACAGGTGCGCACCACCTGGCTAATTTTTGTATTTTTAGTTCCACCATGTTGGCCAGGCTGGTCTCAAACTCCTGATCTCAAGTGATCTGCCTGCCTTGGCCTCCCAAAGTGCTGGGATTACAGGTGTGAGCCACCGTGCCCAGCCAGTACTGAGAAACTTGAAGGATTATGTTATCATGTAGACAGAGAATGTAAGAATAAGTCAGGAAAAAAGGTGATAAAATTTTTCAAGGACACTGAATATGGGAAACCTTGGAAGACACAATGGGGTTTTAGAATTATAAGTGTAAAGCTTAAGAGAGGTTTGACAGGAGTCATCGGTATAGAGGTAGTAATTAAAACCATGAGGAAAAAGCATAAGGAGACATACCAAAACTAGAAGAGGCCAGTGTTTGTAGTGTCTACAAGAGGAAGGAAACAGAGGGAAAAACTAAGAAAGAGGAAGGAAGTTGATATGGAATAGTCAGGAGAACAGAAGGAGAAGCAAAAGAGTGTGCTCTCCAAAGGCCAGGAAAAGGGGACTTACCAAGTTAAGGCAGAAAGGACCGGCGAAGACAAAGACTAGACCAGGCGTAGTGGTTCATACCTATAATTCTAGCACTCTGGGAGGCTAAGGCAGAAGGATCACTTGAGGCCAGGAGTTAGAGACCACCTTAGGCAACACAGAGAGACCTATCTCTACAAAAAACAGAAAAATTAGCCACCCATGGTGGCACGTGCCTACAGCTACTCAGGAGGCTGAGATGGGAGGATCACTTGAGCCTGGGAAGTCAAGGTTGCAGTGAGCCATGATTGTGCCACTGCACTCCAGCCTGGATGACACAGCAAGACTGTCTCAAAAAAAAAAAAAAAAAGATAAAGACTAAAGAGTACTTGGCACACAGCTAATCAATTCAATAAATGCTTGTTGTATGAAGGGAGGGTTCATGGTTCAGCAACATGTAGAGCAATGATAAAACAGTAAGAACTACTAGTTCAATAAGTAGCTAGAGAAAAGTATGACTATTATGTACTTTATTTAAAATTAGATTCATAATATTAACATTTGCAATTGAAGGAGGTAACTTCAGCTGCTAGAATAAATGGCTTCA